>JBANCZ010000958.1:0-26455 GCA_037040025.1 Sphaerogastrella javana | reverse complement strand
TGCCCGCGCTCGGCCGCCACTCTGCCGCCGCTCCGCCACCACTCTGCCGCCGCTCAGCCGCCTCTCTGCCGCCGCTCAGCCGCCGCTCAGCCGCCGCTCAGCCGCCACTCTGCCGCCGCTCTGCCGCCACTCGCCACCACTCTGCCGCCACTCTGCCGCCGCTCTGCCACCACTCTGCCGCCGCTCTGCCGCCACTCTGCCGCCGCTCTGCCGCCGCTCTGCCCGCGCTCGGCCGCCACTCTGCCGCCGCTCCGCCACCACTCTGCCGCCGCTCTGCCGCCGCTGTGCCGCCGCTCTGCCGCCACTCGCCACCACTCTGCCGCCGCCCGGCCGCCGCTCTGTCGTCGCTCGGCCGCCGCTGGCCGCCGCTCTGCCGTCGCTCAGTCAACGCTCTCCCGCCGCTCTGCAGATGACTCGACTGCTGCTTTAATATGAGCATGAGCAAACGTGCAAATTTGAGTAATGATTGATAGCACAAATCTTTACAGCGAAAAATTAGTTGAAATATTTATACCCTATAAATGTACTTGATAAATTCAAATATTTGTACCCTTTAAATGTTCTAAATAAATTTAATTAATTAATTACAACTTATATTTCAAATGTGATATTGTTTAAATATGTAAATATAAATATATCAATACTAAAAAACTAAAAATTTTGTTGATACCCATCTACAATAGTTAATCAGTTGATAATAACATTACATATGTATTTATAGTATTTATGTTATTATTCGATTAGTATATTTATTTGTTCATTAAAAATATATATTCAACATTTATGGAATTACAATCAACACTTTGCCATAATGAATCGTTCGGTAAGCTGCATTTAGTCAAAACATTTAGTATGCGTTTTAAGCCCATGTCACGCACCTAATTATTGTTATTAATTAGCAATAATTTTTGTACGCTGTATTAGTATATACTAATACTAATACCTGCGTTTAGTCGACTGATTGTAAAAAAAAAGCTTCAAAATGTTATAGCATTTCATTAAGTTAATTAAAATAAAACTGCAAAAGCGCCACAAAACAAATGTCAAATGGATTTGTTGTCGTTTTTACTATAATTATTATTATAATTATTGTTATTGTTTTTATTTTTGTTGTTGTTATTGGATTTTCTTTTTATTAAATGCAACATTTAAAATGGCATTGCATTTTTATGCACTTAATCCAATTGTTGAGCCGTGTAAAACATAATATTGTCACATTAAACGGCAGCAACTATTGAAATAATAACAATAATATCAATACTATCAATAGCATTAATAAATATTATAATAATAGCCATAAAAAAAGTAACTTCATGCTAATTAGTTAATTTATAAACTCTCAAATTCACTGCTCATTTGTGCATTCAATTAATAAGTGCATAAGCGCGTGTCAAAGTGGATTAAAGTCTAATTTAATAACAGCGTTTAAAATATAAAAAATAAAACAGAAACAGGAATTACATTTATTGAAAGCTATAAGCTCTTAAACAGACCAACTAATGCTATATACTACGCTGATTTTTTGCTTGTGATTTATGACACAAAATGCACACAGCTGTCCCCAGATATAAACGATACTGGATATGTGTATATATATACTATGATGATATGTCAGGGATACTTTGGTATATTTCAATTTGGACAACCTCAAAACATTTGTTGACACATGGCGCACCGCAGCAGCCTCAATGCTGGGGCATTTACAAGTCACAGTTACGCCCCCAAAATGTCAACACGGTACAGAAAGTGAGGGAGGCAGGGGAAGAGTGAGGAAGACTGAGAAAGAGAGTACTACTTAAAAAAGAATCTGTCAATTGGCTTAGTTAATGCCAAGGATAATGCATGCACACGCACATAAATTAATGCCTGACAGCTCAACCTCAAGTGCAATTCCTTGAGGTCTTATCCATTGGGTCTGCGCACAGCTGTGACTGTAACCTAAGACATAACAGACACGTCTGTATATGTAGAAGAACCACTGTAACGATAGTATCATTGCACTACTGCCCCATTGTACTACAACTGCTGTAGACCCCTCTGTTACATCTCTAAGGGTCCAGCCCACAACCGTCAAGTTAATCATACCGCTGACTGCAACTGCAACTAATTACAAATCAATTCGTGGCAGCCCCAAAAAAGAAAAGAAAAATTTACTATATAACCATAAGCAGAACCATAACTAGAACCAGTATCAGTACCACAACTGGAACTAAAAATCAATTCCCCACAGGAAATGTCTGCGGTGCACCGCCAGCTGCACCACCTGCTCGACTGCTTTATGTTTTATGCAGTTTACGCAATGTGACAAGTCTATTAAAATTGTTTATTTGTGCTACAAGCATGGCATATATTAAATATTTAGTATATATACAAACACACATGCAACTATGCGACATAAATCAGCGAGGTGTTGGGAGAGGTAATCAAGAACGAGAGGGTTACAATTGGAAGTGCGATTTTAATAGACTCTCAAAATTAACCTCAATTTATTTAATACTCATTTAGGGGTGCTTAAATTGAGACTAAGTTCTAATAAGTGTATTATATTACTATTAGAAAAGGGAGTAAATATTAAGAATGAATTTTACAGAGGAAAAGAAACATAGAATATTAGCGAGTTTTACTTGATCTATCAAAAACTTGAAGATATGCTCATATGAATTCCTTCATCTCTATATAAACTTCACATTTCAATCTACACTCTGTAGTTAAATTCTAAACTGGCTCCTTCATGCCACTTTCTGGCTTCCTTTATTAGCACTTCAGCTTTTTTTTTTTTTTTTGTGGCAAGACAATATGTAGTCTTATATATAATATTATATGTATGTTTATAGTGAAAACCCTTCAGCTTGAATGCTTGAGCTATTGTATTTTGAATAGTCTGAGAAATCATTTGTCTTCTAATTACGATTTCAATGGACCGAACAGAATCAAAAAAGGCGTAATTCGCTCTCACCAAGAGCAACAAGGAGCTGAGTTGAGTTGAGTTCGTCATCATAAACAATGGATCAGAAGTGCTTCTAAGGCGGCAAATCGAATCAAAGACACAACAAACAAACAGAATAATAATAATACAAATAATAAAAAACCAGCAGCACATATAGACATAACAAAATATAAAAATATATATATACGGGGTTGTATAGTATATAGATGTGCCATTGTTGACAGCCTCAAGACCGCAAACAATAACAACAAAAAAAGAGTTCTCATTTTTTGAAAAGGAGCGGAAAAAGCGATCAAAGAGCCAAGGAGCTGCCAAAAAACAAGAAATGAAAGAATAGAAAAACCAGAAAACAGAAAACAGAAAAGAAAGAAGGAACGCTCAACTCAGCGCCTTGTTCTTGAACAAAACGCGAAGCATCAAAACACAGGGCCTTATTGCATGTGTATGTGTTGAAAGTGTGCGTGTGTGTGTTTGTGTGTGTGTGTGTGTGTGTGAGTGTGTGTGTATGCAGTTGTGTGTTTGCGGATTCTTTTGCGGCCAGCTTAGGACCGAACGCATCAACATCATGCTCCTTTGTTGCCCGGGCAATGTCGAGGCTAAGGCCCAATCTGAGGCTGAGGCGTTTTAAGCGCTTTAAGCGAAATTAAAACATTTCACATTTTAGAGAGAGAGAGAGAGTGAGGAAGGGTTAATGACAGAACCCAACTATAGTTTTTGGGCTGCTTGTTATGCAAACAGTGCTGCAGATATTTGCCGTATTTGTTGCAGTGCAGGACATGCACTGTGCAAAAATTTTATAGATTAAAGAAGGCTCTATGAAGAGGCCTTACTCTGTATTCTCTACATACTCCACATACTCTTTAGACTGTACTTACTCTATATATTCTACGTACTTTACATACCCTAAATACTTTACTTTGCGGCTGCAACTCATTTCACGAGGTGCTCTTACGAAACATATTTCATTACGTATTACCACTAAATTTACACAAATTACTAACAATCTTTCAATCATTCAAAATCCTTTAAAAGTATTATATAGATAAACGTTTATATTATATATAAATGTTTTACATTAGGTCAGCTGAACACATTTCATAATTTAATCGCTGCTCTGGAAGAGGCCCCACAGTATTTTTTGCAGTGCTGTCCAGCCTTGGCCACACATTTAGATTTAGAGCATTACGCTTATCATGTCCAGCATGCTGTGAGCACATCCAGCCACGTAATCAGCACAGTGTAAGTAGCGCGTGCCCAGCTCCGCAGCCTCATAGATGGTATGGGCATGCTGCAGTCGAGGCTCCGCGGCACTCGTCGTTGGCCTGTGTCAGTGCGAGAGCCGTAATTAGTGTTTGCAATTGCAACCGGGTGAGAGTTGAGAAGGGTTAGGGACGTGGGGGGATGCTTGAGTACAATAAGTAACTTACATGAATAGAATTTTGAATATGGTGCCCAATACGCCGTTGTGCTCATCCAGCGGCGATGCACTCACCTCACAAATGGCACGGAGTAAACAGGCGGTGCCATTGTAACCGTACTGACCCAAATAGTTAACAATCGCGCGATAGAAGTCGTGACGTGTAAAGCGTGGCTCCATCGAAATGGAACGTTTCACTGGCTTATCATCATCATTACCATCATCATCAGCATCAGCATCAGCAACAGCATCAGCATCAGCATCAGCATCAGCATCAGCATCAGCATCAGCATCAGCATCAACATCATCAACATCAACATCAATATGGTTGCCTGTGGGGGCTTTGCGTCCATCTATAGGCGTCACATCGCTGCCTATGCTTAGAAATCCCTCATCCAGGTCCCACTGCAGGTGTTTTTGGCATTTGTATTACGTCTGTCTCACTTCTTATCCTAGTGCACTTACCCTATCGATCCACTGATTATAGGATTCATTCGAGGGCAAACCATAATTGGACTCGAAATTAAAAGCCATGTACACATTGCGATAGGCCAAGTCCAAAGGAACCGCCACAGCAGCCAGAAGCTGTAGATCGAATGGAAATTAATTCATATTTCATTGAATGTTCGAAGACAACTTACGCCCACAGAGCCGCCTCGTGGAAAGAATAAGACAGCATTTGTCCTCTGGCTGCATAGATATAGTAATATGAATGCAATTGGATTGCATTTGCCAAGGTGTTGCATTCGGTTTGAACTCATCGTGAACAAAGCGCTAAGTAAACTGTTTGCTGCTATTGCAATGTTGCAAGTTGAGGCACATTAAACTATACAGTGGAAGAATTGGTAGAACACAGAGTGAACAACAGTAGAGAGTTCTCAAAGAAAGGGGCTAAAAGAAGTAGCATTATTTGGCCAGAGAGTGAGCATGGTCGACAAAACTCACACTAGATTTTTCAAGTACATTTTTGACATATTGAAAAGGTTATTAAATAATGTCAAAACCTTTTAAGTACTCATATTATATCCTAAAATGCGTTTGCCCTCGTTTAAAATCTATCAATGAATTTTGAGGAAAGAGCAAATTCGAGTCGTAAGAGTCCAAATCTTGTATAATATTGCTCAAACTGGAATATGCAAGTTTTACACAGTTCCGCCTGACCTAGCCAAGTATCTCTAGCGCTCTCTCGGTCTTTCTCTTTCAACGTTTGTGTAGAATTCGTAGCGTCAATTAGTTGGTGCTAATTAAAGATGGGTCTGTAACATTTCTCTTATCTACATTGTTGCAAGAAAGTGCTAGGCCAGATCACAAAAAAAAACATATTCTTTCTCAAATGAGATTAATATGCCGACGTCTTATTCTTTTTTTATAGAACGTCAAAATTTTTTTTTGGTGTTATTCAGTTATGTGCTGCTAGGCAAGGCATTAACAACGCGCTTCTGAGAATAGTATTATAAATTATATATATAAGATATTGAAAATGAAATCGTGTCTAGTTACTCTACTATATATATGTACTATATGCAGTCTGATCACTGCGATTAGAGCTGCTTATGGCAGTCTATCGAAACACGCGCGCAGTAAAAGGGGTCCCATACCCTGGCTTATATTCCCCACGACATCGCCCACACGGGTGCAGGTGTGTACTTCAATAAACTATCAACAAATAATAAGTGCAACTAAATTTGAGTGATATTAGATTATTGGTGGCATTGGTATACCTCTGGAGGATCTGGACTATGAGGCTGTTACTACTGGATATGTGTTAAAAGCGGAATACTGGCTGCCTGAGACCCCTGACTCATTACGTACACCCACAGCCTTACCCATTAATCAGGTGCCCACCAAGGGATCTGTCGGAGCTCGTCAACGACGACCCATGTTCGAGAATTTTCTAGTAGGTGTCGACGATTTGGGTAAAAGCACCAAGAAGCTATTCAGTCGCACCAATAAGGTGCTGAGCAGTTATCGGTGGACCTTCTATAAGGGTTTAGAGGGTTTGGCCATACGCCTGGGCTATCAGGGCCGCATTTGTGTGCTTAAGAGCATATGTGAGGTAGCGGAGGAACCCTTCCACTATTCCAATGGACTACTAGCTGAACTTTTGCACATATTGTTAACGTGAGTTCAAAAATCTTGATGAAATTGATCCTTTATTTAGTCTCAAATGAATTACAGGCCTTCTTCATCGGTGGATAAGCTCTCGGAGCATGCGGATAATGAGTATTACTATGCGGAGAAGGTGGGTCAAACGGGCGCAGGCTGTGAACGGGTCTTCAAGGAGTGTCGGCGCAGTTTATTGCAGCATTTCAGCGAGCTGCATCATAATCTGGATAAGCTCATGTATTAGACAATAAAATGCCATCAAAAATAGTGTAGAAATTCGGTTTTAATTATTACTCAGCATTTGAAATTCGAATATTTCGATATCTTATTTTTTCAGTGTATTTTCTGATATTTATACGACAATTGACGTGTTAATTGATAGAACCCGAGCATTAATGTTTTACTTAGAAAAGCAAAACTCTAATATGCTCACATAGGATAAATGAGCACACAGTGGCGGCAAGAATAGTTGTCACGGTACTAAAGTGACGCTTAAGCTGACATATTTGTTGTTGCTTTTGGGTTTGATTTGTTTTAATAATTGACACTTTCGTTTTTTCTTTCTTTTTCGTATAAAGTGTATCAAGAAAAGAAAGTAAGAAGGTTTCATTTAGCACAGACGCTGGTCTAGTTAATAGATAACTCTGAGACTGTACGGTTCGCATTATTTCAAAACGGAGTCGTTATGAGTGTAATAAGTATATTGTGCCTTATTATTATTGGACATATCACAGTTATTATAGCTGACTATCAGACTAATTCTAGCTATTTGCACTATCATGAAAGTGATCTACTTGTGCGCAAGGCCCGTTGGCTCCCGCTGGTTTATCCACGCACATATCCAGCCAAATTTAAAGTGTGTACCATATTGAATTTTAAAAGAATATTCACCTGATCAAGCTGTGCTCCTTCGCTTTGCAGTTTATAGTCGGTTTTGGTATACCAGTTGAGAATCTCGATTTCGAGGCCATGACCACAGGATATGTATTCAAGGCTCATTATGCGCTGCCCACCACCGCAAAGCAGCTACGTACTAAGAATGTGCATGAGATCGATCGCTCATTCAAGGATAATGCCACAGTATTTGAGCAAATGGTGGCCAAAAGCGACGAGGAGCTTGGTGTTGTGAGCCGTATTTTGGATGATACTGCTGAGGCCTGGAATGGATATCGTTGGGCCATCTATCAGAGTTTTGAGAGCCTGGCGGAGCGTATGCACTTGAATGGACGCCAGTGTATACTGAAGAGCATTTGTGAGAGCTCAGCGGCCCCATTTGATGATCGCAATGGCTTGCTGGGGGAACTTCTACACATACTACTAACGTAAGGAGCTAAAATTTGAGTCGCTCACTCTATAATTGGATCGCTTTATTTTTTAGACCCTCTAGTTCCAAGGATGCTCTGTCTGAACATTCCGACAACGATTACCTACAGGCTGAACGCTTGGGACATGCAGGTGCTGATTGTGATGTGGTTTATTCAAAATGCCCAAAATCTCTCCTGGAGCATTTCAGTGATGTGCATCATATAGGAAGCGATTTCCTGAAAATGTTCGGAAAATAAACTTAGATGAATAAAAAAATAATCCGAAGAATCGATTGTTATTACCCAATAATTTCCTATATGGCTTCCTTTCGTTAGAGCTTACAAATTGTTAAACTATGATTAAGCAATTAGTTTCAGATTTTATGAAAACCCTGAAGATGTGATGTGATATAGGAGCATATTAATTACTTCCTCTGGCCATCTTTACACTGTGAAGCGTGAAATTTATGCAAATTTGTACATAATAACTCTTTTTTCATTTTTATTGTTTTCATTTCTTCGCTTTTTCTACGCCAACATCATCCCATCTTCGAAGATCTTGTATACATCATGAGCTCTTTCTCCACGCTCGGGTGGTCTTTCTCTCTCTCCACCTATACGAACTATCAAATTGTAGGCATCTTGCAAGTTTTGGTTGTAGCGATCGCATTGTTTTCTAATTTAATAATTATGGTTGGGCTTCATAGACGCAGCATTAGGCTACTGGGTCTACTAGTTTTTCAGACCCACCACCGTCAAATGTCTTTTGTTTTGTGGACTAACAAATAGGCGTTTAAATGCAAATGTCTACGCTGTAATTAATACGCATAATATGCGTATTATGCAAATGTCAATGTCATAATGACTTGGCCCAAAATATCAGCTGGAAAATATATACACACAGAGAAAGAAAGAGAGAGGGAAAATATGCTTTTCACACTTGAAATGCAGTCGAAACTTGAACCCGAAGTCGCTCATATATTCGTCACTATTGTTAATGTTTTTACGTACTAATTAGCTTTGACAAAAACACAAAACAACAGAGCTACTAAAAAATTAGTAGTCAAAGGGGTCTCAGACCAAAGTCATTGCCTTAGTCTCAGTTAAAGTCTCTTGGGGTCTCTTGGGATCACTTGGGTTCTCTTAGATCTCTTCTCTGTGATCTGCGGGTCATCGTCTGCGACTTTCTCTAATGAAGTTCCCATCCAGTGGCTTTTAATTTGTTGTTCTGCTACACTTGTGCATCTGTCTTAGATACTACTTAGATAGTCGAAGATGATGATGATGATAATGATGATGCGGATAATGTTGATGTTGATGATGTGAACATATGATAAGAGCTGCATATATGCAACAGCAGGCGCCCAAAAAATAGAGTTCTCCACCCCCCTCCAACTCTCTGTTTATGCTGCGCCATAAACTAACAGCTCTGCTCTCTTGGGAGATTCTTATTGTTGTTGTTGAATTTTTTTATTTAGTAGTTTTCGTAAAATGCAAGCGCACCTTTCACAAGTTGTTCATGTTGTTGTTGTGATTACCTTTAACCCTTTTGCCAGTTTTGTTTATTTTTTGTGAGGGGGGAGCAATAATTTTTATTTCCATTGCCTTTCTTTGGAAACAATTTGTAGCAACATGCAACTTAACGAAGTAATCAGTGTGTGTGTGTGTGTGTGTGTGAGTATGTGCAACATACAACAGGCAACCAACAAGCATGGTCATATGAATGCTCAGAGTCGGAGTCAGAGTCAGAGCCAGAGTAAGAGAAAGAGAAAAGGACGGTGTCGGTGTCGGAGACGTAGTCAGAGTCAGAGTCAAACTCAGATGCTTATCCCTGCGTCAGGTTGCGACAACTATTTTATGACCTTATATGCTAGTATATGCTCCTATACGCTAGTTGCACACTAGCAAGGGAGGCGGTTGACTAAGGCAGCTTAGTAGCTTCTTTATATGGTGCCTTCAGACTATTTTTGGGTGTCTAAACTCTCTTTAGATTTTACCACAATGAAGCGAAAGTAGGTCCCATAGTTTTTGTTGTTGTTGTTGTTCTGGCCGTATTTGGCAACTGGTGTAATAATTTTATGGCCATTGGGACTAAAATGTAACAAATAGCTGTAGGTCGAGGCCGTCGGAAGACAACGCTTGTAGTGAAAGAAGTTGGACCAAAACTTCAGCTAACATAGTAGTTTGAGACCCAGAAAGAGGAACAGTTGGGGAGAGGGGGAGTTAGGCAAAGAGTGGGAGTGAAAGGGTGGTTTGTAGTTAGTTAGTACGTTTTGTTGTGTTCAGGTAAATTAACAACCGACTCAATGCACTGACACAATGCTAATTATGTGGTTAGGGCCATTTTTATGGTTGCTCTGCTCTGAGTGCTATAAACTGTTAGATAAAGTTTATACGTTTTTGAATAGCACTATAACTAGAACAGTTAAACTTGAGTGCTCTAATTTTAATTTTATAAATATTTTGTTAATGCAACTAAACTTGCAATTTGAGGTGCTCTATAAGACATTTTAAAGTAGGTTAAATAATTGCTAAATGCATTTATATGCTACTCTAAGAATATATATAGTATGCCGCATAGTCTTCCACAGTATACCATAAACTGATCTACCATAAACAAGCGTTTCTTATATAGTATACGAATTTGTTTTTTTAATGTAGTCTAGGTTGAAGCTTGATCCATATCAGGGTGCTCGCTTTTAACGGTTAATCAAAGTCAATTTCCCATTTCAAATATTTGATTGCAGTCATTAAATTACACATCTTATCGCTGATGCCAGGTGTACAGGTGTGCGTGAGTATTTTTTATGCTAATACGTAATCAAAGATGTTCAACTTTTGATAACGCATAATTAATTGCGTTTAATTTTTTATCGCTAAACGTGTAGAATACATATGGAGGTTTATCTTACTGTGCGCTAAACTCAACTGATTAAGTTGTAGCTATAAATATATAATATATGTGTATGTATATGTATGTGTGGCAGCTTCAGCTTTTATAGTTTTCTAAGCGTGAGAGCCGAAAGCAAAGACAAAAAGCACAAAAACCACATGGCGTATGCGCATTGTCATCATAACTTTGCCCATTGTATGAAATCAGATGTTATTTTGCATAATTTGGACGCTTTATGTGTGTGAGTGTGTTGGTGTATATATCTGCTGCAGTTTATTATTGTTTAAACAACGTGACTAAATTTACCTAGTGCCACAGGCTAAGAACCACAAAAGAATTTGTGAATAAAAAGACAGAAGAGGGCAGTAGAATAGGTAGCAGATGGAGGAGAAGAAGAACACAAATACTGTTAAAAAAAAAAAGAATACAAGAGAAAATGCGGACAGTAAAATAATAATGGCAAAACGTTTTGCATTTTGCATATGCAAAGTAAGCTGCAGACCCAGGGCCTCGCACAATTTTCGCATGATAAATCGTTAAAAGAATATGAAAAAGCGCGAATTGTAACTCAAAAATTACACACACACAAACAGTGGGAAGAAAGGTGGGAGACAGAGATACACACACATACACACAGAGAAATTTGAAGGGTGTAAAAGAGAGATGGGGGTGGTAAAAAGCTGCTTGTGTCTCACCTGCCTGCCTTTGTTTATGCAAAAAAAAAGCCTTCATAAAATTGGCGCTATGTACGTGCCAAAGCATTTCATGGTCTGGCAACTTAATACAGATGCTATGCTATATCTGTATCTTCTATATCCAAAAAATAAAAGAAAAACAAAAAAACAGCAGTTTCTTTGGCGCTGTCTCACCCGCTCTCACTGACTCTTCAGCCCTTCCCAAGTCTGCTTTTCTCTCTTTCTGTAGGTCCATTCATCATGTGCATGTTTGTTTTTGGACCGGCGCTCACGTGTAAATTTTCTCAAATAAATCATTAAAAGCTGCGCCAGCACCAGCGCATTGACATTGTCAGCTCTAGGAACACAAAGATTGAAAGAGCCAAGAGAAAGAGGGAAACCCAGAGAAAGAGAGAGGGCATACAGTGGGTGCCATGTGAGTGAAAGAGCCTCTGGTCTTTTTGAAAAGGCGCCTTTTAATAATAATCAACGCGGGAGTGCTTATTGTAAGTGCGAGTACCCCCCACACGCCCTCTATGGGTGTGAGTGAGTGTGTGTGGGGACGCGGCCTCTCTATTCATAGATTGCACTTTGTATGCGCTCTATTCATATGAAGTATACGCTCAGGCGCCTAGCCGTGCCATTGCACTCGAAATTCTACGTGAGTGGGTATGACTCTGTGTGTGTGACTCAGTGTGTGTATGTGTGTGTGGTATGAGTCTATGTGTGTGTGCTTGTATGAGTTAGTTAGTGGCACTTTAGCGCTAAAGTTTATACATAAATTTGTCATTGGCATTCAGTAACTTACTCACCTGCCCGCCCACTTATACAGCTACCTGTTCCAGCTCTTCACTCTTGGCTCTTGGGTCTTGGCTGAGGCTCAAACTCTGGTTTCTGCTTCAGCTTCACTTGAGTGTATTTTCTAAGCACGAGCAAACATTTGTTTAAGCATTTCTTTAGCCTTAGCGGCATTCATATTCACTTAGGTTTGAATAGCTCATGTTTGGCTTTGGAGCTGCTTTTCTATGCGCTTGAATTTTATCTTCGGGGGCTGCGCTTGGGTTTTTAATTAAATCTGTAGCCGCAGTTCAGCTTAGTTTAGTTCAGCTCAGTTTTTTGTGATTAAAGTAATAAAAAAGTGCTTAAACTACATAATTTATTACAAGTCCTTTAGGAAGCGTGAGATCATTTCAACTATGGAAATAGCTTTAAAAGCAAACTGCTTAAGAAACTATTTCGAACTGTTCCTAATACGATTTGTCGAATTTAGGGTTTGCCTACATTAAAATCATTTAGCGAAATTCCATAGGGCGTGGATCGAGCCTTAAATCAGGCTCAAAATAAAGGAACAAACCGTCAATAGGGCCAAAAGGATGCGCATAAGTCAACTGCAAGGCAATTGGGCGCAGCGTAAATTTTGAATTCGTTACATAAGAAAAGAAAGAAGAAATTAAATGAGAAGAATTATAAAATTTAAAAAAAAAGGGATGCAACACAAAACGGCGGCGTTATCACCTTTTAAGGACAAACAACACAGGAGGTCCTGCAGCTGAAAGGAATGCATGCCTAGGGGCTTACCTAATGACCATTTGCGGGCTCGTTAAATGTTCATTCGTTTGTCTTTCATTATCGAAGCTGTGGCAATTTTACCTAGAAGAAGTGCCACTTTCTTTGTCTCTCTCTCTCTATCTCTCTCAGTCTCTTTTTCTCACTCTCTGCTTCTCTCACTGTATATTCGATCTTACACTGTGAATGACTACTCTGTCGGCTCTTGGCACTGATCTGGTTTAAATATTATACAGTGGCAAGGCGGCAGTTTCAAAAGGATCCCCAGTGCTGAGCCTACAACATATTTTGATTAAGCATGAAGTCGTGTCGACGCCGTTGTACCAGACAGATAGACAGACAGACGGTCGGATGGTTGGTCGGATGGTTGTATGGATGAACGTATAGTTTGTGTAAAGAATCCCTTTGTTTTTTCTCCGCATTAAAATTCTTAATTTATTTTTGTTACAACCATACAGGCAAAACAGCCTAGAGAGCAAGAGGGTCAGAGAGTGAGAGTGAGAGAGAATGAGACAGAGCTAGAATGAGAGCGTAGAGTCATCATCAGCTGGAACTTGAGCAAACACGGCTCAAGTGCAGTCGTATTAGGCACAGTCATTCCCATCGAAAAGCATTCCCTGAAACCCAAACGTTGGCTCTGCCTCTTTCAATATCTCACTCCTTCTCTTTTTCCCTCTCTGTCTTTCTCTTTCTCGTTCTCCCTGATCTCTACTCTTATGCTTAGGCGTCTATTTGTAGACCGGGTGTGAAGTGCAGCACATTTTTCGAAAAAAGGTGGGCGATCTCACCGATTCCAATTCGATACTCTCCGGTACGGTGTGTGAAGTGGGTGTGGATGCGTGTGTGCGGCCCTGCTCATGGTGATGGCTTTGCCCTTCAGAGGCGCCTCGAGTGCAACACTTGTGTGCTGATTGTGCAATAAAATATATATGCTCGGGGGGTGTAAGGCGGGGGCGTGGCACAAGGCATTGCAAATTGTTTGATGGCCACAGCTGCAACACATTTGATGCGCTTTTCATTTCGTTTATTTATGTTCTCTGTGTCGCGTTGCGGTTTACGAGTACGCGTAAGGTGCCAACTCATCTCATTTCATCTCACAGACTCACAGATGCATCATCATCACCAACTCCTGTTCGATTGGGCCAAGGAGATCTCAATTTGTTAAGCAGCTGACGCCAGATGGCGCTACAGTTATTGTGCAGTCGTAGCGTTAATAAGACTCTAACAGATTTCTTATAAATTATGTTTAAATTAATGCTTGAGGGTGTTATACCATGAGCTACATATTTTTAGACAATGTGCTAAGGGTGTGACGCTGGAGCACAATGCACGGAGCTGTCCTAGGATGATAACTAGGTTATAAATAAAGGTAACTGCATGCTTTGTCAAATTTAAAATTATTGATTTAAAAACAGATGGATAAAACATTTGGCTTATTTTAGAGTATTATAGTGACAGAATTATATAGAATTAAAGGTAGTTATAAAATATTAAATTTTCACTTTAAAAACAAAGTTATAAGACCCTTTTGTATTTTTAAACACAGGGTCTAACTACGATGATCGTCTAGGAGATATTCTAGGTTAAACAAGAATGAATTTTCCAAACTCAAGACAGAGTTAGCTGAATATAAGTATGGGTACGGATAGGAAAGCCGATCGAATAGGCAATGTATATTATATTATTTCTTAATTTAATTCTTAATGCTTACATTTTTTAAATTTTATTGTATTTCATTCAATTTATCATACAAATTGAAAATTATTTTAATTCTGCTTATTTTTGTAATTGTATTCTATTAATTTTCAGCGTATTCGGAAACCCAACTTCATAGGAGCGAAAAGTAATACTAACGTTTCATTATACTCCCGATTTTGATTGAAACTGATGCTCAGCATTATCCCATCAATGCACTTAAGTCACTGCCTAATTCACCTATCATATTCAGCTTAATTTGAGGCATGATCCAATGTCAAAGCCACCCACACCAAACCCAAGCCGAGGCAACTGGCTTATCTGATGTGGTATTAGCTGCTGCTAAACAGCCAGCCACACCCACAGCCATTAAGTAAGCACACACACTTTTTAACCCACAATTTCATGGTAACATACACAAGCACACAGACACACGTATTCACATATATCACGTGCGACAGTTGCAAGTTGCTGTTGCCACTCCACAGGCATTCATCAGCATCAAAAGAAAGAACCATTACTGGCATGTGTTACTCGAAACTTATCGCTGCCTGAGCAATGTCAATGTCAGCTATTATTAGTATTACACTCGCGTCTCTCTAGAGAGGGAACGGAGGAGGAGGAGGAGGAGGAGTTGGAGTTGGAGCTGGGGGTTTTTTGGGTGCACACGAAAAATTATCACTTGGGATTAGCTGGAACCGCAGCGCGCATAAGGCAAAACTTCTGACGCAACTAACCAAAAATACCCAAACAAACATTTGTACAACACCTACAATGTCTTCGAATATGCGATATATATATATGCGATATATATAACATATAGAGAACAACAGAGACAAAGGCAAGAGGCTCTAGAAACTAGAAGAGACAAATAGACATGGAGTACACATGTCGCGTCGGAGTTTTGCTTTCATTTTTCAGCCTCGTTTGATATATATTTAAAGTGTGCTTGTTTGTGTGATGATAAGCCACTTCCTGTCATTACACTGTGATCAATTTGAAGGAGAAATCAATTATATAATAAATCACAAGAAAATATTACAATATACCATTATGAATTTGGGATTATACCGAAAATTAAAACTAGAAAACGGATAAATCAGAACAAGAATTACTTAATTACTTTTTTATGAAAATTTTATTAAATACAAATTTTATTTGAATTTCTAATAGAGTAAACTCCTATTTAGAAATTTTTTAGATTTTTGTACAGTGTAATTTTCACAGCAATTGATGCTGTGGCATGGTGCTGGTACTTAGTCCTGAACGGAGATAAGAGACGTTTGCATAAACGCCTGAGGTGTTAGTTTCCACACGTTGTGCTTGCCTTTGACGCTTTGCGGTTTACACTCTCAGTGTGTGTGTGGTGTGTGTGTGTGGTGTGTGTGGGTGTGTGGATGATTGTATATGTGTGTGTGTGGTGGGTGTGATATTTGACAGTTTCGCCGCTCGCATTCAAAGTGATAAGAATTATTTACATTTCTTTTATTTTTTTTTTCACCCGCGCACATTTTTCTCATTAAAAAAAAGAAATTCAGAAAAGTTGAGAGGCCCAGCCGGAAAATTATTGCCATGTGCTGACGGGGTTTTCATTGCTGCCTTGTCAGTTCAGCATTTTTTTCCTGTGTTTTGTTTAACAATTTTTTTTGTGCTGTTTGCAAATAATTACCTCGAAATTCACATGCCAACGGGCCGCCGCTTAAACCACTCAGCCAAGCGATATTAAAATTTGTAGAGCCTCAGCCTTAGAGCCCAACCCGTCGTTTTTAAGGCCCTGTTTTTCAAAAACAACAAAAGGTATATAAACTTTAAGCAAGTCGACTTTGGGGCTAGATGCGATTGAACAATCGATATCCGAGCATCACCGAAAATAATGTCGGAATCCGTCCCTACTGGATGTATCTTCGTTCCCAATTCTTCGTTTAAAAATAAACTCTCACGATAATACTAAACGAAAAATACTGACCGCTGGGTCCCAACTCTTGGGCTCCATCCCTACTTTTGGAAATTTTTTTTTGCATATTTGAAATGCTCTGCCTATATGCTGGTTATCCTGGACAATGTGGGTGGCAAAAATCCTTTCACACACAAAACAATAAAACACAGTGGGAAAATGTTGAGAAAAAAGGAGAGAGAGAAAGGTTGAGAGAGTGGGTGAGAGTAGTTAGTATAACCAAAAATATGCAGAGTAAAGGCGGATGTGTGCGTTTTGCCGCTCATTGTTTGTGTGTCCTTATTCCTGTCTGCTGTCCCAATCCCTGTCCCTCTGCCTGTCCCTGACAATGAGCCGCACATTAAACCGTACATAATTAAGCTGTCGGGATTATTTTGATGTGTCACACGGCGACAGGCAGCTGATAGCCCCTACTCGCCGCTCGGGGCTCGGGGCATTCATTTAAGCCAACTTTTGTTTTTGAATGCCACATATATATATATATGGTATATAGTACTATGTGTTGTTTGCATTCCGCACTGTGAGATTCCAAGCAGCTGGGCTTATGATAAATGTCGCGTTTGTCGCGAAAATCAACAGGCTTCAGGCATCAGGCATATCCTTTTTTCCATTTTATGCGATATGAATTTAAAAATGCATTCAACATGCAAAATTTGCATTAATGCGATAGGCGTATAAATTGTTAAATTTCACGTGAAATTATTATATAAATATATTAAACATATTAAATATTTGAGCGTAAATTTTATAATATTTAATATTTAACATATATATGTAGTCGAATTAATTTAATTAAATTTATATAAATTTAATAAATATCATTTAAAAATATTTAAAAATATGTAATGCCATTTATACACATATCTTTATCAACTTTAATTTATTTTTATAGAAGAATATATCTTTATATATATATATTTCTTTTTTAATAGCTCAAGCAAAACCCATTGAAATTCAAACTCCATAAAAATTAAAGTGAAATGAATTATGTTATAGAATTTACACATAAATTGTTTCCTCTTAAAAGTTTTTTAATCCAAACAACTGTATATATATATTAAATTTAATATAGTGATATATAAGATACAAAGTTCATTTAGTGAAACCCAATAACTAGCTCAAAGAAACTTCAGCTGAGCCACAAATATTTGGACACAATAACAATATCAAGAGCATAAACATGGTATTTCACTCAGAAAAAGAGAGAAGCGAAGAGAAGAAAAGAAATGAAAAGCGATTTCCGACACGAAACACGTGTGTTATCTATATGGGCGCCGGAAATTCGTAGAGTGCACCTCACTTTAACTTTAATTTATGCGACTGACACCAGAGGGCGCTGCTTAGCATTTAAATGAACGCTACAAAGATTTCCGTTCGCTCGAATTTTGGTAAAGCGTCTGTATGTCTGTGCAGTGTGGAAAAACTATGGAAAAATGCTGAGAAAATAATGAAAAAAGAGTTGGCAACCTTGGAGTGTACTTATTAACATTTAATTAGAAATCAAAGAAAGTGTGCGTGTTCGAGTTTGAGATTGTGTCTGTTTGTGTGTATGATAGAAGTGCATTAAAAATGCATGTGCATTGTCCTTCTGCTGGTTCTGACGTAGAAACCGTCATTGAAGGCAGGTGACCGTGATTTTCCATTAGCATTTTCCATGCATTTTCGACACAGTTTGGCGTCTTGTGTTGCCCTTTTTTGGGGGCCTTGAGGTCAAACGGTAGTTGAGAATTCTATGAACATTGCAGCTAATGAAATTTAAATTATGCACTGTAGTCTTTGGTACGAGCTCAATAGGGTCGTCACATTGTCTGCGGCACTTTGAGTCCCCTCTCCTTCTCTCTGTTCATACTTTATGTTAATCAAAGGGTGCAGCTTGAAGGCAGGCCGCCCGCTGACTTAGGGGCACATTACAGTTGTCTGTCTTTATATGCTAGATGGTGTTATGTAAATTTAATTTTTTTGGGGTTTTTTTTTGTTGTTGTGTTACAGGGAACAAAGGAATTATTTAATTTACGTGTCACTCAGAGGCTTAAGATGCGCTTTGCTCTCTCCCTCTACTTATTCGCATTTATTTACACGCATGTTACTTTTATTCTTTATCTCTGTGTCGCTCTGGCTCTCTGGTTCTCTGGCTTTCTTTGCGGCTTTGCCTCGGTATCTTTATGTGGTTTTTTATATTTTTTACATAAATGCCAACATAAATATCATTTAGGACTCCTTTGTGTGACATTATAAAAGCGCGTTGCTTGTTTCGGGTGTGAAGAAGTTTTTCCACACTCACACACACTGTGAAGAAAAGTTGTGAAAAATTGATATTGATTTGGTGTCTTATAGACAAAAAGATTTTTTGTGTGTCATAAAACGAAACTGTGAACTGACCGAGCTGAACAGTAGTCTGGCTTGTTTTACGATCAGACTTGAAAAGTTTTTCAAAATCCATCTCACATATATTTTTTTTAGCAGCTTAACAACTTAGCACGCTATGAATTCGGCAGCATGGGGAGTTCTATTTTGTATAGTTATAGCTCAGCTGTTCGTTTTTTATCAAGAATGCTAGAACTTAAGAACATTAAAGCGCTTATTTTGTCTTCAATATACTTCACATACTTTTATATTTACATAATCGGCATTAATTAATGCTTAGCTTAAGGCTACTAAACTGATCTTAGAACAAATTTGACAAAATTTGACAAACTCTTGAACTAATTGCTAGAGGTTATCGACAAAGATACAGCACCGCTTAACCAACATATCTTTGGTCTCGGATCATACCACATAATATAGTCACATATTCAAACATGTGGATCTTTTTTACAAATATTTTACAATTGAACAAAAAGGTGTCTCTCCGTACAACCTAAATCAATTCTGTCTCCGATCATACCTATTACCTACAGCTCAAATCAATCCATATCGCTTCTAGCTCAAATCGTAGCTCCAATTACTCGTGGCTTTAATGAAATCCCTGTTAAATGCACACACTTAGCAAGTGGTTTAATTATTTTAAGAGCACCCATTGACAGCCACTCATCAAAGAACTAAATTGTAACAATGAGGGTCCAGTAATTGTGGAATCTCTGCAATTATATCGAGAGAGTGAGGGGGTAATTTTCTAAACACAACTCCAGCCCAAAGAGCATCACCTGCAAGTACCTACAACTACTATCAATGTAGAAGAGAAACCTGTTTCCAGTTTCCCTCTTTGGCTTTAATTAATACATTTCTATAGCACACGGTCGCAGCGCCAGAGTCAGAGACCTATATAGATCCAAGAGAGGAGAGACCAGAGACAGCATCGAATCATTTTTTATGGTGTAGCGACAGGTATGCATAGTTGGGGTACGGGATGAACCTTCAAGGATAAGGATAGCTGGTCCAGAGTTACGCCTATAAATTAAAATTGCCTGGACCGTTATTAAATACAGGTTTTATGCGTGCAACAGCGTAGCACGCAGTCAATGCAACAAAAAGTAGTAAATTATAGGGTCAGAGAAGACCCGCAGAGAGAGAAAAAGAGAGAGAGAGAGAGAGAGAGAGAAACATAGGGAGCAAGTGCAGAGCCAAAGACTAGGACAATGCGTGAAGGCATCTCTGACGATTATCCTGGCGCTGTGACGCATGCAGGTGCACTTTAAACGAATGGGAAAGTGTTTTTCCCCCATTGCCCTGCAATTAACCATCCTCGACAATTATTTATTTTTCGTTTTTCTTTTTTTTTTTGTTCCTTTTTGTTCATTATAATGCACATTTTTAAAATTCCGCACGTTTTGCAGGCTGACAATGCTTATCGCTCACTCAATTCGCCCACTTTTTGGTTGGATTGAACCGAAAGTGTGGGCCCTATTAAAGTTTCAAAGCGTTTTTAGAAGTGAATTGACTGTTTGGCCATTTGCCAGTGGGAAATCGAACAACTGAGAGCCAATACACTAAAGAAAAAGCAAATATATATGTGAAATTAATACATTTTTTAAATAGATAGAACTATTAAGGTGCTTTTATAGATAATATTCCTAGTTGGTACGACATAGAAACTATTCTTCAAAGTGTTGTTATTGCATTAATTTTGTAGTATTTTTGTCAGTGTACTGAAGTCGTAGGCAAGTTGAAATATTTAAAGAGCTGCCAGTGGACGTATAGTATGTACGTGGCACGCATTTCTCAGCCAAGTCACCATGTGTTGGCCTGGTCGAATTGGAGACCATTCCACTGATAAGAGCATGAATAATGTGCCGGTGCATTACTGCATTTGTCTTTGCCCTCACAGACAACGTCCATACGCCAGAGTGAACAGCGAATCAGAGAAACTGAGACTGCGGCAGAGACTGAGACAGAGCATTGAGACTGGGACAGAGACTGAGACTGAGACAGAGACTGCTGGAGAGATACAGCTGTAGATGCGGGTCATTGGCACAGTCTCTTTGGTTTGGTTTGGTTTTGACTTCGCTTTGCTTTTAATTAAAAGAAACTTTAGTTGAGATAAGAGCGACTAGATAGAGCAGCAGCCCCACAGCCTGACAATATCGACATTTTGAGGGAGTTGGAGGCATACATTTAATATACTTACTTACTTTATATATATACATATGTTATCAAATAAAATACGGCCCTCCTATAAACAAAGAAACCCAAAAAAATTCAGTTAGCGTCGACCGTCGACCGTCGAGTGCCGAACGACATTAATAATGTGATTTTCGATATGAGAACAGGTTGTATATGTCGTATATAGTCTTCATTATCTACCGCTAAACATGAGCTTTCCATATTGAATTTATACTTGGCGGCAGTTTGATTTTGTTTGCGGCATTTTCACATAATTATCAATCCGATTAAATCCATGGCAAGGACAGATTGTGTCGAACTTGGTAAATTTCTAGAGCTTTAGAGTTGTGTTTATAAATTTTTAGAGATTGTCTATAGATTTCAATGAAAAATCAAGTTGAAGTCTATACTTTGTGGTATTAAAGTAAGCTAAGAGGATTAACTAAACTTTTTAAATTTTTTTCTTAAACGATGTTTGTATATTATAGAATTCTTTTTAAGGAATATCTTGTATATATTTGAGGTTCATTAATGAATAAAATAATTCATTTTTTAGCTTAAATTAAAACTAAATTTAGATTGAAATGATGTCTTTGAGTTTGAGTAATTTGGAATGGTGTAAATATCATTAAGAGCTATTTGTATCCTCAAGGAATTCCTTTAATTATAGCTTCTCATAGCATATATACACACGCCCACACACACAGTTGGAGTTTTGCAGCTTGCAAAATAAAGAAGAAACAAAGAAAAAATAAACCCAGGTTCTAAAAACAGTTACACCTGCTGTGAAAGAGAATAACTGCAATTAAACTAATTGAATGCTCGTATTTGAATTTCAAATCACATGTAGCATCATTTCGGCAATCATTTTTGATGGATGATGATTCTTCACTTCCATATAATGTCAATGGATAAACCAAACAAGACATAGAGTAATGCGCACATACATATATCAACAAAGAGAGCAGACTAAAATCAACAAATATCATCCCGTCTGGCTGTCTGTCCATGATCCAATGAAGAAAGATCCAGACAAAAGGCACAGAACAGAAAATCCAGGTGCATTTACAAATTTGACGCCGCTGGCTTTTCAAAAGGCAAAACAGGCAGACCGAGTGAAAGAATGAAAGAAATACAAATATAACAAAAAAAAAAATACGAAGATGCACATTGCCAGATAAAATGGGTAGATGATGGTGATGATGATGATGATGGCCGTTGCAGTTTGCTCTGATGTTGGTTGACCACGAATATGTGGTACCAGAATGCACCTTGCGAGTCCAACAAAAACGAAAAAAAAAAACCTGAAACAGCAACAGAAACCGAACCTCAAGTCGTACCAGAGCCTGGCTAATGATTTCAAATGCTAATCGCACACCAGAAATATGCTGGAGCGATAGTAACTCAGGATACCCTGGGCACGCGTATTATACCTGCATGCATAAAAGGTAGTTAAAGATACAGTTGCCCATCGTTTCGTTACTTCGCTCGAAAGGATGCAGGTGAAAACTGATTTTTGGGTAACAAAGGAAAACAAAAAGAGAAAAAGAAAGGGTCTTTTATATGAGGTCATTGTGGATGTGTGTCTGGTTGTATTATAAGGGCGCCAGTAGAATCACCGATCAGTTTTGATAGTCTTCTTCACAATTTGCAATTTTCGTTGATACTAAAAAAAAAAAAATTTTTATTAAAAACAAAAATTTATCGACCTAAGTTCTTTTTTTTGAAACATAGCATGAGTTAGTTTTTCTACCAATATCTTAATGTTTTATACTTTTAAGTACATTATATTTTAAGTACATAAAATGATAAAAATTATATACTATATCTTAAGCGATAAATATTGTAATGTTAAAGCTCAACTTCTATTTGACTTCGGTGCATGATTTGAGCTCGACTTTTTGTCTGTTTGCCTTATGATAGTAAAGCATTATAATCAATTGAGATTGTTCATTTAGCAATTTGTTGAGTTGAATTGAGTTGATGCCGGCACTTTAGGCCTTTTTATCACAATCGTTTCACATTTCAATTTTTCGAATGTCATTTTGTGTGAATTTATGCATAAAATATGAATACGTCTGAAGCGAAAAGTTTATTGAAAAACGTGTCGCCCCTTGAGGCAGTGAGTGAAGCACTCACTTGCCAGATTTTCAGTTCACAGTTTTCCGTACTCCCTATCTCACTCTCACTCTCACTCTATCGGGCTCTCTTTTACACTCTCTAGTTGGTTGAGTCTATGTCGTTGGGCATGCGTTATAAATCACGCAAAGTTTTTTGGTAGAAAAGCGACAGAGCTAACTTTACGCAGCAGCAGCATAAGTTTTATGTCATCAAGTTTTGGCATTGGAGACGTTGAATTTTATACATATATACCATATACATAACTATATATATATTATATACTAATTTTTTTTTTTTTTTGTGGAGATGCGATCATAGTTCAATGAGCAAATTGCACGTTGATTTGTTAGACTTGAATGCATGCGACGATATTTGCTCAGCTACCCCAAAAAAAGTTCCTTATTACCAAAAATTCTACTTGTTCTCTTTCGCTTATACTCTGTGATTCCCTCTCCTTCATTCTGTCTAAATTGATGCTGCTGCTGCTGTGCTTTTGTGCCGTGTGATTAATGAGCTAAGACCGCTAAAAACTTTACCTTTAAGCACATAAAATGCAATGCAGCAAAAAAATGCCGTAGAGCTGCAACTTGCTGAAAAAGTCGCCAAGTTTTTCTTTTCATTTTTTTTGTTATACTCTGTTGAAAGTTATTAAAATCAACGGAGCGTTGTCTGATGGCAGCTACACTGTAAGAATCTAGGCAAATCATTGAAGCATAGAAGATTTATAGCTCAAAGAATGTTTCGACCAAATAATTATTGCAATTTTTAGTATACTTTTAGTTTTTCCTGTGAAATTTCATATCATATTTAATGGGCTATATTGATGCAGATCAATAATTTTGTAAGTGTATACTGAAAACTGTAGTTATAATTATACGTCATAGTGAGTTGAATTCAGTGGAAGTTCAATAAGAAATCAAATTTAATAGGCATCTGCATTTGAAAACGAAAGCCTCGCGTGACAAATGTCATTTGACGACTTTTGATTCCCTTAAATGCCAAAGACCAGACCCCAAAACGGAACACAGAACCCAGAGCCCAGACACAACTTGACTTGACCAAACCAGACCAGACCCAACCAGAGACCACTTCAACGGTTATTTAGTATTTGTAGACCCGGTGCCTTAAAAAGCACCATAATGTATATACACTTTGTGTAAAGTTGAAATGGATGTAAGTCAATCAAAAGGAGGCGTAACAGACCCCATGATGTATATATATTTTTACCCACTGTACTTGCAATATATGCATGTGTCGATACAGTCAGTTATATTGAAGAAATACATCAATCAATATAAACATATATTACTTATATTACGATATATTTTTGAGCGTGGTACGGGTGCTTAGTATTTATATGAGACAGAGCACCGTCACTTTCACATTAGAACCCATTCTGTCTCTATCTCTCTCTCTTAAGCCATTATAATGGAACTAAAATGAAATATCGTGTAATATAATAAAATAATATATTTAAGTTTAAATTATAATCATAATTTCTTTCAACGATAACCTATTTTTTATATAAATTATCAATGCTACAATACATCAATAAATATACTCAACATTGGGTCTCTACTGTCGGGCACGTTCCCTACTGTATTATATTTTCTTTAGGTATGTGTCTATGTGTCTGGCCCACAGTCACAGTTGAGGGGCATAACGTATAATTTGAAAGCACACGCAGCTCTCCCTCTCCCTTTCTCTCTCTCGATCTTTCTCTGTCGTTGAAGCGTCATCATAATCGACGGTGAGAAGTACACACTAAACCAACTAACTGACAATTGTTTGTAATTATGGGCTTTGAGTGGAACAACAACTACAAGACGAAGAAATCAAATAGCATTTCATGGCATTTAAATATAATTTGAGTTTGATTTTTGCCTGCCAAGAACAATGATTAACTAGTCAAAGGTATATGAATAACTGTATAGTATATGAGTAAAGTTTGCCATAGTTCAAAATTGAGGCAAATTGCTCAAAATTTCTATTAGAATATGGTTAGAGAAGGTATAGGGTAACCAGTTCTTATAATTGGATTGGAAAGGTCAGCAACTGGAGAGGTTTAATTGAGTCTGACTTGATGGGGTTGCGTTAAAGATTTTCCCCTTAGTTTTCAGTAGTTTAGTTGAATAAAATTTCTATATTTTATATATATTAACTATTTTAGCATTTACTAAAATTTATAGGCTATGTTACTAAAATTTGCCTATGCTTTAATTTTGCTTTGAGTAACAAAATTGAATATTTGTATAGTATATATAAACTGAACGTTGTAACGCAAGTTAAGGACACAATTTTAGCAGCTGCTGGTAAAATTGGCAGCACTTCCTGCTAATGGCAACAAACTATGTAATAATAATTGTCAATTGCCGACACGTACGATGATTACACATGTTCACATGGCAGCTGGCAACCAAAGGCAACCAGCCAAAGCCAGAGCCAGAGCCAGAACCGGAGGAAGAGCCCGAAGAAGTGCCAGAACCCGAGCCATAGCTATATCCAGAGGCTTAGAGAGTAAGCCACATAGAAAGTGTGAGAGAGAGAGAGATAGAGAAAAAGAGAATGAGAGAGAGAGAGAGAGGAACAGGGAGAGGTATATTGAGCCGAGAGGGAGTGGAACAGAGGGAGTGAGAGATCCGTGGAGCAATTTTAGGAGGCGAGTCCAGAACAGGCAACTAATGTAATATGTGTAATATGTGCGACAAGCCCTAAGTAGCCCTAAGGCTAAGGATAACAGGAATTATATGTAACACACACTCACACATACACTCGCACACACACTCAAACACTCACACACACACACTGTCACACACCTTGGCAAAGTGTTGTCGTAATCCTCAATTAAATTTTATTCTAAAGCAATTTCGAAAACGAAGAAGAGGATTTTTTTTTTGTCGCCGGTGCAAAAGATAAGCAAACATTTCTAATAGCATTTTGGGTAAACGTAAAACGCATTCGTTGTCGATAATATTAGTTTTATTTTTCGGTATTATAATTTTTAGACCCTGTGTTTAAAAAACACTAAAGGGTCTATTAACTTTGTGCAAAGTCGGTTTGTGTGTAACAGGCAGAAGGAGGCGTGGCAGACCCCATAAAGTTGATTGATTGAGCTATGTTTCTCTGTCTGTCTGTCCGTCTATCCTGCCCCCATTCACCCACTGCACATTGGGCGATTTTCCCAAAAAAGTGGCATAAAGTCAAAAAATGGATGGTAGAATATTAAAAAAACCTTGTTA
>JBANCZ010000957.1:0-26457 GCA_037040025.1 Sphaerogastrella javana | reverse complement strand
TTGCGGTTACAAAATTTCTTCGCATTTTGTTTAAAATTAATTTTAAAATATAGAAAAATTAAAAAAAAATTTGATAAGTATAGTTATGTATACAAAAATGTTTATACTTAAGTTTAAAAAAAAAATTGTTCCAAAAATATGAATTACAACATGCCAAATTTCAGTTCAAACTTTACTTTTTATTTCTTTTTGGGGTGTACGCAGACTTGTGCGGGCGAGTGTACGTTTCGGTATGGAGGCGCTCAAATGGCCATGAAAACATATTGAGCAGCGCCCCATAAAAGCGAGTTTTATTAACTTCAATACAAATAGCTGTATGAAGTGGGAGCACTCCAAAGCGAATGAGGAGAGACACAAAGAGAGACACAGAGAAAGAGAGAGAGAGAGAGAGAGAGAGAGATAGAGAGTAAGAGAGGCGGAAGAGTAAAAGGATGCAGCGGCAGCAAAGAGCGCAACAACAAAGTGGCCTACTGTAAGCACATACACAAACAGAAAATCCACGAGGCAAACTGGGAAAGCAAAAGGGCTGTCGCAGCGTACAGGCGACACAAATGTCAAAATGAAAGTCGAAATTGAAAAAATATTTAATTGCGAAGAAAATATTTAAAAATTTTTGATATTTATAATAAGAACGAAATTTCATTTTTTTTTATAAAACTACAATTAAATAAATAATATTAATGTAAATTAAAATAAAGTATTGTAAAATTATAAATAATAATATTAAATTTATATATTATTTAAATTAATAGTAAAGTTATCTCTAATTTAAAGTTAAATTTACCTAATGTCTATATATAAAAATAGTGATATATCTTCATCAATCAATCGTTGTCAGTTAATAACTAGCAAATAAGCATCCACGCTTGTATACATTATACAGTTTTTAGAGTAACGACAAAAAGAAAAGTCGTATTACAAAACGTAAAACTTAAGAAACTCAAAGTGTATCCTTTTGCATAGCATAATTTCAACTTAAATATTTATAATAACAATTTAAATAATATAGAAAATTTACCTATTTATTTTGATAGTAGCACACCATCCTTTTCTTTCCTTTATTTAGTCCTTTTCATTGTTATATAAACTTTGTCACTTTTTAGTCCCTCCTTATAACTTCTTTTGCAGTCTTTTGACACTTTTGTCGCCTGTGCGTGCCAGTCTTTGCTTAAATGTAAGCACACACACATATACACGAACACTGTTATACACAGCTATTACTATACACACACACACACACATACAAACAGATCCGTATAAGCACATACAATTCAATTTCCTCAAATGTTGTATTTATTATTTCCTCATTGCACTGCCGACGACGACGTCAACAGCAGCAACAGCGCCGTCCACCGTCCACGGTCCACAGTCAACAGTCTACTGTCTCATTCCACTGTCTCAGTCCTCTGTCTATCCCGCTGTTTCTGCTTCAGCTGCTGTCTCAGTCGCTATCTCTGTCTCTGCCTCACTCATCTGTCTCATTCGCTGTCGTCGTTTCGCTTTTGAAGTTAGTCCGTAAATCGCAACAGTTAAACAAGCAACGGCACACACAAACACACAAGCACTCGCACACACATGAACTCCCACACATAAACATGCAGTTGGAGTAATACAGAAGCGAAGACAATGGCAAACACACACACACACACATGTATAGACACATAAACACAGGAACAGACTTGTGTATGAAATTTGACAATATTGCAGATATACGAAGCGGAAAGAGCGTAGGTAAGGTAGAGCACAAAGCGACGGCAGAGGAAGATCGCAGCAGCGACGGAGCGGCAGAGGCGGTGGAACAAAGAGCGACGGCAGAGACAGAGGCTGATCGAAAAGCAAAGGCAATGGCTTTGGCATAGGGAAGAGCGGGGGCAGAGGTAGACACAGAACGAAGAGCGACGGCATAGACAGAGGCTGAACGAAAAGCTATGGCTGGTTCAAAGTGAAGAGCGGCGGCAGAGGCTGTACGAAAAGCTGTGGTAGCGACAAAGCGAAGAGCGGCGGCAGAGGCAGTGGCTGTACGAAGAGCGACGGCAGAGTCTGTAGTAGTGGCTAAACGAAGAGCGTCGGCAGAGGCAGAGGCTGAAAAGCTTTAGGAGCAGCAGAATGAAGAGCGACAGCAGAAGCAAAATTGACAGTGTAGGCAATGACAGAGTGCAGAGCGATGGCAGTGGTTGTGTGCGATGAAGGGAGAGCGGAAAGCAAAGGCAATGAAAGCTGCGTGGGAGACTAAGAGAGGCGGGCATAAAGAGAGTGGCATACGTGAAGCTTGCAGGCAGGTAATCTGTCTGGCTGGCAGTGCGAGGGAGAAAGATGACGGTGTATGTATGCTGGCAGACTCGTAGCTGTTGTTGCTGTTGTTGTTGTTGTTGTTTTTGTGGTTGTTGTTGTTGTTGTTTTTGTGGTTGTTGTTGTTGTTGTGCACTGTGCAGCGGCGTTTCATGCTTTAAACAATGCGATAAAATGGTATTAGTCACGTTAAATTGAATTTATTTAAGCGCGCTTTTAGGCACATGCCAGAGCATACCTGTCCCCCCTTCCACACACTACTCACTCCAACAACACTCTCTTCTCTCTTACCCTCTCTCTCTCTCTCTTTCACTCTCTTTCGCTCTCTTTCATGCTGTTATTGCACGCGTATGTGAGTTAAGCCTCATTGTCAGCATATCCTTTGAGTGTTTTATGTTGCCACACATACATTTACACACATACACACACACACTCTCTCTCTTTCTCCCTCTCTCTCTCACACACACACACACACACACACAATAGAAGCAGCAATTGCCCTTAGGCATTGCCTGTAGCTGGCAGAAGCCTAACGATTACCTGCCTAACGGGAAAGCTAACGGTAGTCACTCTCCCCCTCCTCCTCTCTCTCCGCTCTCTCTCTCTCTCTCTCCCTCTCTGTGTGCGTGCTCTATTAAATACGAGAATTATGCAAATTATGCAAGCTTTATTAGATTTATTTGTGGCATTATTTTGGCCGTCGAGTACTACTTGCCTCCTGCCTCCCCCTCTATGCGGCTTGTGTGGTCGTGGCATTTACAATTGCCGCCTATACACACACACACACATACAATGAGTGGGCGTGGCAGTGTGTGGGCGAAGAGAGTAAGAGAATGGCAGCGGTTTTTAAGTAACTGCAAGCATGATTTACACCCCTCGATTCCCTTCCTATGCCTCTACCACCCCATCACCTGGCGACCACCTCCTTCTCCCCCCCCCCCACCAACCAAAATGAGAGTCGGAGTAGAGACAGTGAATTATGGCTAAAGTGACATTTGCAGAGCAAAACTCAAAATCACTTCAGGTACTACAAACAAAGAGAGTGAGCGATATAAGGAAAAGAAAGAGAGGGACAAAAAAACAGAGAGACAGAGAAAGGGAGAGAGATAGATAGAGAGAGAGACAGAGATTGAGAGAGAGAAAGAGAGAGTGAGACAGAGAAGGAGAGAGAAGGACAGAGGAGAATAAAGAGAAGAAAAAGAAAGGGGGAAGAGAGGGATAAAGAGAAGAATAAGAGGCGAGAGATAAAACAAATAAGGAGAGGGAAGAACAGCGAAGGAGATAAGGAGAAGGTTAGAGAAGACGAGAGAAATAGAGGGAAGGAAAGAAACGAGAAAGAACGAGACAGAAGAAGGGAAAAAGAGAGAGGGGGAAAGCGAAAGAGAGAGAGAGAGAGAGAGAGAGAGAGAGAGAGCAGACAAAAGAAGGGAGAAAAAAAAGCAAAGACGGCGGGATAGAAAAAAACTGAGTGAAAGTGCCAAAGAGACAGACAGCGAAATAGAATGTGGGAGAATGAGAAAGACATACAGAGAGAGACAGCAAGAAATAAAGTTGGAGACTGTGAAAGGGAGATTGAGTGATAGAGAAGAAGACAGAGATAGTATAAGTGGAAGATAGAGAATGTTTAAAACAAAGGAGAAGACGGAAACTAGAAGAGTGAGGAATCTAGCAAGAGCAAAATTATTTACAGCAATTTTTTCTAGTTTTTAAGCTTAAGCCACTTTAAACTCGTCTATTTTTAAATGAAATTTATATTTAAATTTTTAAAGAATTTTTTTTTCACAAAAATAAAATTTATACGAATTTGTCTTGATTGAATTCTAAATTTTTTTTTGAGATTCAAAAATGTCGACTAACATTTTCGAATTACGCTAATACAATATGCAAATTGTATTAATTATAACATTCTTTTTAACATATCTTTTAATATTTTACTGAAATTGCGTTACAATATATATTTATTAAATATATAATAATGTTACTAAAAATTTCCTTACAAATATTCAACTCTCTTAATGACTTGAAAACTAATAATAATATTTTTGATTATATTTAAAAGTAATTAATTACATTTAAGGAGCATAAATTTTTAATTACATTATACAGTTTTTTATAAAATATTTAAAAAAAAATTCACTTTTAAAATGAAATCTATTTAAATATAATTTTGATTTAACAAAATTAAGATATGTTTATTAACTAACTATTAAAATTAAGATAAAGTAATTTTATTTTTGTTATTTTCACACAATTTTTTTTACTTTATTCAATAGTTATTTTTTTTTAATAAAATTAAAATTTATTGCTATACAAATAGAATTTCAAAGCAATTGCACTGAGTATTTCGAAAAATTGGAATAACAGAAAAAAAGAAATAGAATCTATGCCATTTGCTTTGTGGTTGCGTTTTCCAGCATAAAAAGGTACCGCAGCAGTGTACCCAAAAAGATCAGCATGATATATGCAGACCTTATGCTAATCCATGCACACATACACAATCACACATACACTCACACATAGTAAATAAATGGTAAAGGGCAAAGGGCAAAGGGCAAAGAGCATAGAGCTAAGAGCAATCAGACAGAGAAACGGGATTAAGCCATTTGGGTTGCAATTGTTTGTTTGCGAGAGCAGACAATATTTTTGATGTAGTTGTTGTTGTTGTTGTAGTTGTTGTTGTTGTTGTTGCTTTTGCAGCTGCATAAATATTTAAAATTTAATTGAAATTGCATTTGCCAACCATGGGATACAGGGTGTTGTGCGAGAACTGTGCGAAAACGAGGTCACGCTAAGATCAAAAGACAAGCGTTTGGCAGTTGTGGAAATCAACGCCTGAAAGCATGCATGCAACACGCACACACAAGAGAACACACATACAGAGACACAAAAGCGGTGTTGGCAGTGGACAGTGTTGACAAACGCCAAAGTTTTCCCCCAGAGCCTGAGCTATAAGCACGCAAAGGGCAAAGGGTGCAAAGGACACCGGGTAGTCTCTATCTCTCGCTGCGTGCTTGTTTACTGTTGTCCGGGCTTTGGCGAGAATACACACACACACACACACACACGTAGTGTTGCCATGCCACGCCCATTGCTTTTTGCATAGGCAACGCACGCCTGCATTTTTGGGTGGGGCACACAGTGCGTATGCTTTATATGGCTTGTTATTTATCTTTAGCTCATTGCACTACGACCAGTGCCAATAAACTCACTCAGATTGCACGAAGAAGTGACTGAGTATGAGTGTGAGTGTGAGTGTGAGTGCGAGTGGTGTAGGCGTGGCTGGCACTCAAGGGCGTTTAATTGAATGTACGTGCCGTATGGGGGCACGAATGGCCGTAGACACATTAACAGCTCCAGCAACCGTTGTCTGTCGCTGCCACACACGGAGCACCTTGACATCATTTCGGATAGGCGGCGACATTGAAGCTGCCACAAAATGCTGCAGCAACGCCGTGTTTCATTATGCACTTGGCCATATATACCCTGTTATAAGCAGCCGAAGTGCATACAAACTATAGAGTATATGAAAAGGAATATAAATTACAGATGACAATCGATTATTTGATTGAATTTTGAAGATATCGGATTATTTGCATTGGAACTCATAATCCTGGTAATCCATATTTGTTTATTTGTTTTATAAAATCTAAGTTAATTCATTAATTTAATATGAATTTAAATAAATTGGAATGATATGATTATAAATACAAAATTCCAAGCACAAATATTAAATATTTTTAGAGTATATTTAAAACAATATCGAATGCTTTAAAATGAACTTGTTTTTTTTTTTTTTTTAAATCATTAAATCAATTGGATTATTCTGATAGTAGATACCAAATTTCAAGCAGAAATGTGGAACATTTCTACACCAATTTTTATAGATAATTGAATGTTCCGAAATAAAATCAAATAATTTGATTATATGTACAAAACGTTAAGAATATATGTGCAATCTATCTAGAGAATATTTTAAAGAAAATCAAAACCTCTAGAGGAAGGTAAAGCTCCTAAAGAAGACTTCCTATTATTGCCTCCTCTTATTACCTTATACTATCAGCTCTAATTGGGCTTACTTGAATTCAGAATTATAGAGAGTATAAACTAGTTTATCAAATGTAATTATGAGAACGTATTCTGCAAGATTTTATTGTTATTGTTGCAGTTGTCATTGTTTTTGTTGTTGCAGTTGTTGTTTTCATTCCTGGTTTGCAGCTGGAATTGTGCACCTTGATACGAGACGCATAAATCAATGCAAATTACGAAACACCCCGAACTCTGACAACGTTTAAAACTTAACACAAGCTGAACATACTAGCTGAGTTCCATCTCTCTCTTGCTCTCACTATTGCACTCTCTCATTCAGTCTGACTATGACAATGCTCGTTATTCAAGCTTCAACTGAACCATATACATTCATATACCATTCTATATATATATATATATATATATATATATATATGTATGTAGCATATACCATGAAATTTTCCATTTTTCATGCACGCATTTTAATCACTCACTCAAAGAATGCTTACAATGATAATCTTTGGTCGTTTTTGCACACTGCCACACAGCCAGGTTGTCTGTGGCAATTTTTTATGTACACACACACACACACACATGCAAACAAGCCATGCAAATGCAGCATATTGCACTCTCTATGTGTATGTGTGTATGTGTATTTGTATATTTGTATGTGTGTGCAGGATATATGCAATTCCCATGCATGTTCAACATGATTAATTTCTGTAATAACTCGATTGGAATCACGCGCCAGAAGCAACTTTTCCATCACGCATTACAGCACACACTGGCTGCATATATTGCGAGGGTAGTAAGATAAGTTTCAGTCAAAAAAAGAACACATAAAATGTATTAGATACTCTGTATATGTTGATAGATACTTACAGAAATTCAAAGATTCAATGGTCTAATTGAACGAGAGGTTTATTTTATCTCTAACTTCAATGTGAAGTGGAATATCAATTATTATCAACTAGTAAATATACTTGCAAAATTACTTTTCAGTACATACTATTCTATAAAATATCATACAATATACTAGATTTAATCTTTAAATTATAGTTACTATGCTGTATTATATATTATAATCTATACTGTTTTCTAGAATATATACACTACTTCCCTTTCAAACTTTATTATTAACTATACTAAATATAAACATCTACCACTAGTTAAAAAATGTACAAAATTTTACAATATTTCCAAACTAAATTATATCATACTCTAAAATATACTATTTTCTTTGCAGTATTCTATATTATATACCATACTGTATTCTAGAATATATTAAATTCTTCCCAATCAATTTTTAGTAAGTACTACCATACAGTTTACTATACAAAAAATATTTTTACAACATTTTCAATCAAACTATCAACTCAAGCTACCCTCTGACCACGCTGTCAGTGTATTTGTATCTGTATGTGCTGGCTGCCCCTGGTGCTGGGGCACGTTCCTTTTGCACTACTGTGGCATACGTGTGCACATGCACATGGATTTGATGTGTATGTGTGTATATATGTGACTATATGTGTATATGTACTCTGTGTGTGTATGTGCGTGTGTGTGTGTGTGTGCTGTTGCCTCTGTGGCGGCATTTAGCATTTGACTGCAATCAACCAGGCGAATGACACAAATGCTCCGACGGGCACAGACGCCAGAGCCCCGTGTGCTAGTTAAATAATTCTGCATGTAACCAAGTGGGGCAGGATGGGGTTAAAGGTCCTTTAACCCAACCATACAAACTACATCTACAATTTACGCCCGCTGTGTACCATTCCATGTACCTTATACTATGTCTCCTTCTCCCTGGATCTGACGTTATGTCGTCTCATGCCAAACACATCGAGTCCTTCATCCGCATCCTTTTTCATACAGTTCAATAAGTTTTAATGCACTTAATTAATTCCCGCTGCGTCTGAGGGCACTGCCATTTGCCATTTCAAATTCGATTTTATATATCTCTGTATTTGTGTGTATGTAAGCTGCTATAATACACTTACCTTCTAGAGTACTCGTATATTTACAGGCATTAAAAAAAAGGTTCTCAGTACCAATATTAATTTGGTATTAATATAAAATTGATCTTCGGTTCATTTTTAATGTATTTTTAAGCAACAAAGGAAGCTTCATACACATTATATCAATTTGCAATTAAATTATCAACATTCTGAAGAAATCAAGAAGGGTTATTGGCACTATAAAACAATGTTTAATATACAATTTTTACGAGCTATAAACAGAAAGACAAACAGAGCTATTATAACATAAAGCCAGACTCTGCAAAAGATAGCAGAAGTTTCAAGAGATTCATGCAGCATGGATTATATTTTAAAATATACTATAACGAGTATATTATACATATACAATATATGTATAATCAAGCGTATATCTATATACTATATGCTTTAAACAAAAATCTGTCACATTTTTTGATATTTTCGCTAGTGTATAGAGAGTTCGTTTGAATATCCTTAATTGCATATCAATAATATTTGCAGTGCTTAAGGTTCTGCCTCTCACTACTCTAAGGTTTATTTTATATCATCCTCTTTCCCTTTTAGTCTCTATATGGGTGTTTACCTAATTTAAGTTATTCTAATTCAATTAGTTCATCTTAATCGAGTTTCGTAAGCGTCTGATGCTGCTGCTCCCAAATGCAAGTCAAGTGGCAAATGCAATTTCGCTATATAAATAGAAAATTTGGTTAATTTACAGCTGGTAACAGAGCCAGACAAATAGCACATTCTATAAAAAAAAAAACGAATACATATTATTATAGCAATGTAGGAAAATTGTATTGAAGCTTATCAAATAACTTTTGCTCAATGGTATTCCCCGAAATATACTATATAACTACAAGCACGAGTTTGGTACGCCTAGAAAAAATTATTTAACGATTCACTTCTGCTATAATATATGAATGAATCTAATCTAATGTTCCAAAGGCTACTAAACAATATAAATTTAGCATTACAGCTTACACAGTATTCATGAATATATTATAATATGTATACTTTACGCTCTGAAAAACCTTAAACATTTTAATAAATGATAAACATCAATGTAAACAAAGCAAGCCGCAAGACATTTCATTTGTTTATATTTTGGTTACATTTTTTTTTGGAATATTAATTAAGTGTTTTTCCAATGAAATCCATATAGAACAATAAAAGAACTCACAGTGTGTACGATTTCCAAATTTATTAATCACAATTTGTATTTTTATCTGGGAATTTCACACGTTTTAACCAAAGCTTTCTCATATCAAGCGTAGAGTCTTGACCTGCATCAAATATACTGAGAGACATGTCAAACTGGTATCAAATACAAGTTGTATATACGTATATATAATAAAACCTGCTACCATTAAAACAAATGAAACAGTTGCTCTATGAGCAAAATTTATACAATTTTTTTTTATAATTCTCTCCGCTCTTATAGTATAGTATATAGACAGCTTGAGTTTAATCATCGCGCGAACATATTGTTATCAATTTGCAAATATATAGATTTATATATGATTCTCATGCTTGAGCTATACTTTGTAGAAATCTTTAGACAATATGTAAATCTATTTTATGTGTGGGCTGATGGAGGTCGCGTTGGAGGTTTGCTGTAAACAAAAAGAACAACAACATTAAAGATTACAGAAATCAGATAAGGAATAGCATTATATATAGGTAATAATATATTATGTATTTTTATGAATTTGTTCATTTGTTTATTTACCTAGTCACATATTGTCTCTGTTTACGAATATTAACACCCACTGACACAGTAACGGTTAGTATATTAGTCATCATCAAGATCAGAAATATGAGCACATATATGCCCAGATATCGGCTCATCGCTGACCGGGTTATAAGCGCGACTGACGTTCGATGTGCGTTGAGTTCGAGTTTAAATTCTAACATTTAACGAAAGAGAAGTGGTCTTCGGCTCAACGAAGACTGCAGTTGACGCTACATCAAAGTCTTTCGAGATGCCGGGTAAAAATTAAATGTCTCCAAAAACATGATTCAAAGGAATTCGATGTTTAAGCATTTTTTCTATCACATAGCCGATGCATACACTGATGTTATATTGATGTCATATCTTACCTCAATGTTTAGAGTGTAGTTTAAATCCTTTCATATATTTTCGATTCTTGATGTGTATAATTTAATCATCTATGAATTTGCAGGCACTGAAAATAAATACTGTGTTTATAAAATGTATCTTTGATTGTAATTGAAGAAATTTCAATATGCCTTCAAATAGACCAAATAATCTATATTACCTTGCATGTTATTTGATCTTTAAGTATCCTTATTAACAGAATAGTTAAATTTCCAATAGATTTACTTCTTTGATAAAAGTAAAATTAGCTTACGAATATGTCGGTGTTGGAAGTTTGCTGTAAATATACATATATTCAATTATATTATAAAATACTTCAGACAATATATTACATACGTTGTCTTATATAGTTGTTGATTGTTTCTATTAACAGTAATGCCACCCGTACTCATGGGAATAGTATCGCTTAGAAAATTAGCCATCGCCAAGATTAGATAGACGAGTATGCATATACTTAGGTAGCTGTGCATCGTTAAGCGGTTTGAGACTGACTGACAATCAAAATCTCTACATTGTAGGTATACCTTTCTGTATCAATTGTATATATACTTATAGTTAAGTAGTAAAAACCTGAATCTATAAAAGAAAATTTATGCTGAATGCCAGTGTTGGGAATCACATTAAGCATATAATAAGAGTTTATTAGAGTTACTTGACTTGTATATACTATGAAAATTGATATACAGTAGAATCATTCATCATTTTGATCTCATTTAGTTTGAAGTGACTGAATATGTAATATTTAATTGTTTACTTACATTTTGTCAAAATGCAGGTGCTGGCCGTGTTGCAGGTTTTTAAAAAAGAATTATATATATTATTATCAAAAGCGACTGACGATCGAAGCGATATAATAGTATGTTTATAATGTACTTAGTATGTGTGGAAACCTGTACATTACTACATTTATAATTTACTTAGTAATATAAATTACCTAATTTATTCCACTATTAACATAATTTGCAGTTTAGTAAGAAGATTCAAAATAAAATCACACATAGATCGAATTGTATTAAAGATTACATAAAACATATATACAGACTACATATATATTTCCATATTGTGATGAAATTATGTGTAAATAAATAGTAAACCAAATACGATGAATCACAAATTTTACAGCCGGTCTGATCGAGGTTAGTGCAACACTTTCTTAAATAGTTGTTTATAGTTTCCTTCCATCCATGTGTAACATCCATAAACGATCCCTTAACTGAACTGTCTGATGATTGGCAATCCCATTCATGGTAAATACTTGACTGAGTGTAATCAGAAGGCAACAAAATAATTAAATGCGTGCACAGGGCGAAACGATGAACATAAAAATAATCAATTTAAAAAATATATATTTTAAAATATATACGAATTGTTGTATGATATTTTTTATATATAACTATTCGACAAGCGAAATATATTTTTTAAAATATAATTAAATTAATGAATTCGCTCAAGATCTTTTCAAAATTTTTGCCCATACAGCAAAACAAAATTTTGCTTTAATAAAATTGCTAATTAATTAAAAAAATATAACAGCGATCGGAACTTGGATAAGCCTCTCATCAAAACATTCGCAAAAATTGTTTACGAATAGGGAGACAAAATGAAAGTGAATAATTAAAGATCGTTGTATACGAAATGAGATGGAATGGCGTAATAGAAGAATAATGCAACTCACAAATATCCTATACAACTGATAGTCGCTCAGATGATTTTATGTACAAAGAGGCACAAGATAATGTGAATAATGATAATAGCGAGAGAGAGAGAGACCCATATAATCATAAAAACACAGAACATAAATATATTAATCATAAAATTCATGCGTCGTACGTTGATTGACGGCACTCAAATAGGAAATTCCAAAATATACAAAATAACTTATGAGAGACGAAGACGTTGATATAGTTGTTTTAATGAAGCTTAATATTATACAAAAGTATAATATAGAATCAATCTTTGCAAACAACAACATTCTACATTTCACCACATTCCAGTATCTAGTTCAATTTCCGAATAATTGCTTTATATTGATGTAAATGTTTCAGGCGATACTCGACACATTAAGTTGTTTTGATTTATATCAAGCAATTAAATGATAATCAAAAAGGGTAGTCGGATGCAATAGGCATAAAAAGAGACAGCCATCTTATATTATATAATATATATTATTATCAATATATATATCAAAATGGAACTGCAATGAATTGTAATTTATTTCACAAATTATTCATATGATTGTTTACATATGATTGTTTACATATGATTGTTTACACTACTTATTATCATGTCATCTCCCGTGTAGGCCTTGGTAGATTTTTAAAGAATTTGGAATAGCCTCTATTGACGCCCAATCCGGCTCTATATGAAACCATCGATGGAGGCGTATAGTTATCACTTATGTCCAACCAGTCCAAGATTTCGATCAATAATGCAGACGTGGCATTTACCGATGCTGGCAACTCACATCGCTCACAGTCTTCCGTCTTATTCTTCTTACAGCACTCCTTATAAAAGGTATCCTTGATCTCATACCAATGACGCAGTGCAGCCATTCGATAATCCCTTTGCACCTCGACCTGATTACACCTTCGATCCGCTGTTATACAGGGTATCAACAGCAGCAAACAGATGAATGTCAATTGTAAAACCCGCATCGTTTCAATATAGAATAACGACTGAATATTCGAAATTGCCTCTGAGCCATTAATATGATTTTTATGGTCGTTATCAATAAAAAAAACGAACAATAGAGACGGCGCACGACAAGCTAAACGAATGCTTGTTCGGATTTTCTGACTAACGATTATAATAAGATAATCAATATTGAAAGTCTATATATATATATATATGTATTATAGTTAAGTTTAACATAAAGTACCGGGACTGAGAGAAGGTATTTGGATCACATTATCTTGGGTATTTTTGTACCGATCGTTAGGAAGTTTCCAAAATACATTTATAATGAAATTGTGCGTTTTTGTTTGAAATGCATGAACGCTTCCTTTAATCTGTTTCACAGAACTTAAATCTATTTATATAAACATGCTTTTAACTTCTGTTGTACATGCTCAAAACGGGTTTCCAGATACTTTGGGTTTCCGACCACTCGATTCCGAAATCTTCTTTAACAAAGAGATACCAGTTCTTTGTCTGTTTTGAATATAAAACTTTTTATTACAATGCTAAGTCACATTAATGAAAAAATGTATCTCATGTTTGTATAGTGTATATAATTTATATATGTAGTCATACAATATATTGGATTTATAGTGAATACTAATTGAATTAAAATATTTGTAGGGCTTCCGCTGATAACAGCGAAGCTTATCGCATTAATACATTTTTGAAATATTAAATTAATTTGTTTTTAATAATAATAATTTATTGAGCTGATTTAACCACGATAACGGAACCAATTAACGCCAAGTGCAACTCGGTTCTCCACCTCCACGGGTTCCTTATGCATATCTTTTCCCGATGCTTTAAGCTGTGCGGTTGCTGCTATCGATGCCGGTTCTTCGCACTCCTCACACGATCTCTGATCACTGGGCAGCTCGGAGCAACACTTTTGAAATAGTTCGTCCTTGAGTTCGTACCAACGTCGTATGAGGGCGTGACACGCTACTTTATCTTCGCTCTTGATCTGATCACAATTCGGCTGAGCCGTTGTTATAGAACACAACAGCAGACCACAGATTGCCAGAGACAGACTGAAGCAGTATATATTCATCGCAGCACAAGTTTTGAATTAAGACTAAGCTGGGTTTCGATGGATCTGTCGTACTTGTATGTGAACTTTTTTGAAGCGTGCTAAGGTAAGCGTGAGCTTTAAGCTTTTTCAAAATCAAAAGCTTTATTTTTACATTTTTCGCGTTCTTGATTAACTGTATTAAGTTGCCAATGTGCTCTCATGCGGCTCATGAATATGAATGTCGCGTGCCCCATGTTTTATTAATTAGTCATGTAAAACTGTTTGATTTGTATTAGTCATAGCGGGTTTTCCGAGAATTTCATTCACACGTTCACTAAGCGTGGCTTGATTTTATCGAGCTGCCGCCGGGAAAAACCCATTTGATTCTGGGCAATATATAAACTATCAAAATGTTCCAATTGGAAATTGTCATTATTTTAATTTAGTCTAAGTGTTTAGTTGTCGGACGCAACGAATGCTAACGTTTCGCTTCAAGATCGTGGTAATATTAGCATAACATAACCTAGTAGCAATGAGTAACAGTAGAGTTATTTATATTTTATCACTATATCACTATATATACTATAAATTTCTTGAGTAAGGTTGTGCAATTGACGAAAAGTCCCCTGACATTTAAATAATATAAATGATGTTGCTTTGGTACTATACATTTTTGTATGCAGATTCTTTATGAGAGTATTCACATGTGTTTATTTAATTATGTAAATATATACATATATATCATTCTATAAAGTAAATTCAACAGTGAAGTCCCAATTATAATAGTTTCTATTTTTTCAACAATGTTTTAAAATATGACTCAATTGAAACCCATTAAGTTTCGTGAATCTAGTATAAGTTTATGCCGATTACAGTATTTTAGAATTTAAATCATCGAAACTTTATTTTAAGCTAAATTTCAACGTAATTAATTTAAAATATAAACATATTTGAAAATATATAAAATATTTTTGGGAAATTTCTTTTCACATTGTAAAAAAGATGGTTCTATTAAGAGATTAATTCATGATTTAACTATAAGATTTAAAAATATATGTTCTACTCTTATACATGTAGCCTTCTTTTTGTGCAAAATTTTAAAATTGTTTTAGTAAGTGTAAAAAGTTTAGATGTATCATTAATTATAAGTTAAAGATTATAAAATTTGGTGGAGATTTAGTTTGAAATTCATTCTTTTAATCTAACTTTTAAAATTCTACATTTATATACATTTTATTAAAATAAAAAAGTGTTTCGCGTTGCATTTTTAAGTCGCTACTAAAGATTTCCTAAGCTCCATTTCTTCAACCACTATTTGGATGATTTGTAGTATTTTTATTATCCAGACACTCATAAATATATATACATTTGGAGATATAGATCTGCACAACAGTGTAAAGCCTGACAACTCTGGCACAGGGATTTGACGCGTCTCGGCATCAAATCCCAGGACATTGCAGGGCTTTGCACTGCACTTAAATGAAAAGCAAAGTTTGCAGGAAACCTACAAAACTGCAAGCTGCAACATGCAGCCTGCAACAACAACAACAACAACATCAACAAGAACAACAACAAATTGGCATAGCTACGTTTATTTGTCATAGGATTTAGCCACAGCACCCGACTGACCAAAGCAATCGCACAAACAAACACATTGACAGGCAGCAGGACACAACAGCAAAAAAAATGCGGAGAAAAAATGGTGGTAAAAAATGAAAAAATGAAAGGGGGAGCAGCAAGGCAAAAATATGTAAAAGCGAGCGTAAAAGAGAGCAGCGACTGGGACAGACGCGACCATTGGGCCACATCGGTTAGCACTGGCGATGACTTAACGGATTTTCAATCTCAGCCGCATTCCAGGACAACGTTTTGCTGCCAACCTGAACACAGGGCTCTGTGCGGTTGTAACCTGACAGAGGTCTTTCTGTCGCTCCCTCACTATCTTCAACTGTGCCAATTTGCAGCCGATTTAAATATAAATATATATATATATATATATATATGTGTATACTTTTATTTTATTTGTATATTTACACTATGCTACATGTTTGCCTTGTCTCTGTCTCTGTGTCTCGCTCTGCTGTTTGTTTGCAGAGTCAACTTTTGCCTGGTCAACGGCAACAAATGCAGCTGATACTGTGTACTGGGTCTGAAGAGGAGAGACGTTGGCTATATAGGGCTGTATTCATTGGGTAGGTAGTACTTTGACTATGGTTACTACGACGGGGCGTTACATCCGCAATGCATTTCCTTGCGGAGTTGAAATAAATTGCGAATAGTAAAAACCACCAATAAATTGTCATTTCCGTAAGAGGGATATTACATTTTTTAAATTTATGAGCTTGTATGTGTACATGTACATATATACATACACATATACTCATGTGTGTGTGGCATGTATTTTTTTTTTCACAAAAAAAAAAAACATGCAACAAGCTACAGTTTCAGCTTGGAATTGTTTTGCTTCTGCGAAAGTTAAATTGAAACGGATGCCTGAAAATTGCACTGAACCCTCTTTTTCAACTTTTTTTCTTGTCAATTTCCGCTTGCAGACAGACTTCAAAGTAACGGCACCCAAAAATTCTAATTAACTGATAAACGTTGGCAAAACAAAAGTTTTTTCTGCCTATCGCATATGAATTATGCGCGCTCAAAAAAATGGGCAGACAGGGCGCACATTGCGTATACGTAATGCAACGTAACAAAATGCAAAACCACAACAAATTATAATCAAGTTTATCGATTAATCGATGGGTGGTATTGTATGCACAGTAAGAGAAAGAGTAAGAGGTTACCATATTACATGGCCCTGGTAATATGTTGCAATATGTTACCTCAACCAAAATGACCTCCGGGTTTTTGTGGCAAAACAAACCTGTACAACCAATATAAAGCTACAAAATTTACCGTAGTACGATGCAATTTCATTGCATTGTTTATGTTTGAATAAACTGTTATTGGTACTTAAAAAAAAAAAAATAGTATAATATTAAAAAATTTAATAGTTTTATCAACTTACGCTGAATTAAGCAGCATATTCCTATTTTATAGAATTCAAAAATTGCACGACAAAAAATTCGATATTAATTATTTAACTCGCACACTATTAAACAAAGCTGTGCTGTAAATGTTTAAGGATATTATAATTTAAATATGATATTTATAATATATTCGAACGGTTTTTAAACCATGTTAGGCTACTTTTGCCAGATGTTGCTGTATGTGTCAAAATGCTCTTCTTTTTGCAAATCTTTATTTAGTACAAAGTTTCTAAATAATTTTATATTTTTATTTAAACTATCGGCTTTCATTTTAGAGGTAAATTACTTTTAGCAATGTTGTCATGCTCTGTATGTTAATATTATGAATAAGTATGTCTACTGAGAGATTATTATGCAGTTCTTAATGTATTTTACCTTTTGTATGAGTCTGTAATTAAGTTGAAATGAGTCAAACGTAGTAAAGTTTCTAAGAAAATGAAATGAGTTACATTGGTTAAAGATTCAACATAAGTAGAAGTGGTGAAATTGAAAAGAAACGCATCAATAACAACCCATATGTATATATAGTCATAAACTATTTCGTTCAGATCTGTATTATGGCAAGCATTAGTCTTTGGATATTCAGTTTTGGGTTGACATAAGGTCTATAGGGTGTTATAGAAATACGGCCCCAGTTATTTATACGATCTCTGAAATATAGATAATTTGTACATATTATAAGAAATGTTTAGATGCTCTCACATCCCATTAAATATAGCTAAAAACTCTTTTGAAAATATCTCAGACTTTCACATTTTCACATAGAGAATAGTTGAGTCGACCATAACGGTTCTATGCGTTATTATTATTATACTAACTATTACTATTATATTATTTATTTATATTTTTTGCTGTGTGTTGTGCGGTTTATAGCAAATTTGCGCTGTGACATTCGTTGGCCCAAGCAAAAACTCTTTTTGCTAGCGCGTAGATTATTATTTGTAAATTTTTGCCAATTGGACCAAAGTGTGTGTAAATCTATATACATATACATATGTGTATGTGTGTACATATGTATTTGTTTGTGTGTGTGTATGTGTGTAATGTTGTGGGTTGGCAATTTGCATGTGGTTATGCGCAAATTTCATTGTTAAGCGCAGTGCAAAAGCGAATACGAATACAAATACGAATGTAAATGTGATAGGGGCAGCTGCAGGGCTCAGGCTCGGGCTCAGGCAGAGGCTCAGCTCCCAATGTCCAGTGGAAAATCAGTAGCAGATACAACATAAAATAAACAACAAAACGCACAATGGAAAATGCGAAAAATCTACAAAAATATAGTTTGAAATTGTTGGTAGCTGTAGAAGCAGCAGCAACAAGGAATGAAATGAAATTCAGCTGCATGCAGATTTTGGTAGTTTTTTGAGCCACACACAACAATTTCAGTAACAACATCAGCAACAACAACACCAACATTAACACCAACAACACAAACATCAACAGCAACAACATCACCAACAACATCAGCAACAACAAAATAATGAAAAACTATTCGCTTTCTGCTTGCAACAAGCTGTGGCAGCGATTGTGGCACATACAGATGATGATACTGCTACTGTTGCACAAATATGAATATTCATTTTGTAATTTGTGCATTAGGTGCAGCTATCACTGCATATCCAGCTGCAACTGCAGTAATTAGCTGCGAATTCTACCGCGGATATTAGGTAATTGCCTGATCCCAAAGTACAACAAACGCAGCTAATTATTGCCACGCCCCAAAGCCCACACACTCGGATACCAGCTACCACCACAGCTAGTCAAAGTTTCAAGAATTTATATATAGAGTATATATTGGCTGTATACTATAGTATATGGCTTTACGTTATAGCAATTTGGCTTTTTTATCCAAACTAATAGCCGCATATAAATCGCCAACATGGCGGAAGGAACAGTTTGTTAGGTTTCGTGGGGAGGAGCTTTGGTGGGGGTCTTCGAAACGACAGCTAAGAACGCCTTAAGCCAAAGAATTCGCATAAAATTTTCACGATAAATTTCACAAACAAACACCTGAGATACATCATTAGATTAAATAGAATGATACAGCGCTCTAAAGACACAAAACTCTGCATCTTAGATGAAGGAACGCGTGCCACGGTAATGTGGGGTGCTTCGGTGGTGGCACAGTGGTATATAATCGATAACAGCATTGGTGAATTTAAATAAATTATGAGTGGTTAAAAAAAAAGAAATTGTATTTTATTATTTATTTAAAGAAAACTTCAATCCAAAAAGATGTTTTAAAACTAAATCAAATTCTGTATGTATAAATTTAACTAAATTTAAATTTAAATTTAAATTTTTAGAAGAACGGACTCCGGAATAGTCTATGACCTTCTGGCCACCTAGCAGTAATTTTTCCTGTGACTATAATAAATCTACAAAAATATCATTAATCTGTTCATAATTTATATTTCAACACTAGATAAAACATCCACAAAAACTCATTTTCTTTACAAATTCCTTGAAGCTCTTAGTCCCACTGTGCCAGAGTTTTACCTGGCAGCTTTTAGCAGTTAGATTGTAGCTGGAAAATGTTAGCTGATAGCGAGCTCATTAGTGAAAAATTACTTTTGCGGTGACTTATGTCATTTCGCATGAATTTGTATTTGTGCTTTTTATTTGGCTTTGTGGCTCTATCCCCAGCTCCCTCTCACTCTCTATCTCTCTTGCTCACTATCTTCCTCTCTTTCCCTCTGTTTTACTAGTCTTAGTTAAGAAATCGTAGCTCATGTATCATCTGGCAGCTGCTGCTCTTGCTGCGGGTCATGGACAGCCAGGCGACAGTTTATTTGACTATAAAAATATGAAATTTTGTTATGTGGATGATGTGCTGCTTATGGCGAACTTTAAAATCTAAAGGATTTCTAGATATTTCGTTACATTTCGTTTTATTTCGTTCTATTCGATTTTCCTGCTGCTTTTCCGCTGAGCTACGCAATTTCCTGTAGCGTTACGTGCTGCAATTGCAGCCACGTCACAAAAATGTCGAAACTGTAAAGTACAGAAAGAAGGAACAGGGTGCTGATTGTAGGGGAGAAAGTCAGGAGTAACACAGGCACCGTTGGGGGTAGAGTGGTACCAAACAGGGAGGTATAGGTACAGCCTGGCCTCTCACCATTTGCCACTTGAAGCTTTAGTGTTTGGCTTTGCGTATCGTTAAATACATGTTATTAAATATATATATTAAATATATACTGTATTTAATAAAGTCGAGGGCCCACTCATAAAGTAAACATAACATTAATATTAACATGGTAAATTAAAAAAATATATGCATATGTCACATAAAGTAGCATGCATATTTTTTATATTATTACACACACACGAAAAAATATAACGCATACGCGGCATTGTACGCCTGTTTTAAGACAGTAAAGGCTAAAATTTTATTTAACAAAAAAAAATTCGAAAAAAAAAGGTTTCGAAATTTTTGTTGCTGTGTTGACGTTTTAAACATTTTATTAAAAAATAAATTAAAAAAGGAAAACCGAACAAGGAGCAGCTGAATGTGAAATGGGGTATACTCTGACTGAAGAAATGAGGAATAAAATTTTGGCTTAGTTGTAAAAAATGTAAAAGGTTTTTAAGTTCATTTAAATATTGTCAAGATTGAAAGGTGTTAAAGTCAATGTTTTAGGATTGTTATGAAGTGGCAAAGGACATTTAAAAATAATGGAAACATTTCCTTTTTTCATTTTTTGTCTAAAGGTAAAATAATGAATTTTGTATTAAAATTTGAATAAACTTCAATAAATATAAAATAATACTTATAAAATTTAATAAAATATTCAATATTTATAAAATTGGCTTTACTAATGACTCACATTGTGAATATACCTTGATTACCCTCACATGCAGGTTGAACCTTCTGCTCTTGACATTTGGCCGGTTCTGGCCAGAACTGCCTTGGATTTTTGTTGATGCAACAAATGAAATTTTTGCAGCGGGAGATAACAGCTGAGCGTGTGGCCTTATCAATGGCCCGCAGTAGTTTTGCCTTTACTATACATGAATATATATATATATATATATATATTTACTACATATGTTGTTGCTTCGACTGGGTCAAATTAAATTAAAATGCCAACAAGCAGCGCATCGTTGAGCTTGTGAATGCAACATGCAACATGCTACATGCCTCTTTCAAACGTTTTGCTGTGGCACATGGAACGCTTACAGCTGCTGCAAGCTGCTTGGCACGCTTCATATTGCATCACGCGTTGTAGAAAGGGAGAAGAAGAGGGCTCTGTTTGACTATAGTAGCTACATTTTCATCAGACCACCGCGGTGTCATTTATCAAAAAAGCTAAAAGAATATATTTGCATTTTGAAATATGGCATTTTTATGCATTGGTGTGTTGCATTTTTGCGCTGCGTCGCACTGCAAAAAATTACGCGAAGTAACAGCCAAAGCAACAGCAACAACAACAGCATACCAGCCAGCAAAAATTCATATAAAATACGAATTCATAAGGCGAAAAATATGCGAGAGAGAGAGAGAGAGAGAGAACGCGTGCGTTATATGCGGTACGTTGTGTATACGCCACGTTGGCCGCAATTTATGCATACATGACCATGTTCACACACACACACACACACACATGTATTCATGTACACACCCATATTCATATACACATTCACATCTCGTCCTTTGCTATTTGTTACATATATATTTCTTCCTTTTTTCTTCTCTCAAAAATATAAAAATGTTTGTTGGAGCAAAAGTGCATTGGCCGTTCATCGTGCCAGACTGATTGCTGTCTCATATTCATTTCCCAGCTGCACGTGCTCATACAGGTGTATTTATATAGAAATTTATATAATATAGAAAATATAATGCACAAGTATCTGTGTGAGTACTCTGTTAGCTGATTGAATGGCTAGCGAAGTGGCCATAAGCTATATTCTATGAGTTTACTAAAATTTGTGGCTTTCGATGGCAATTTATTGTAATTGAATCGAAAAGAAATATGAATATCTTCTAATGTTAAAGTTATAGATCACTATTAATAGCAAGTCTAAGGGTTGGAAATGTATTAAATTAAATTTATATTGCATATTTAATAATACTTTCCATGTATCTAAGAATTAATAAATACTTAAATCTTTTGATTTTAAAGCTTTATTAATAAATAAAAACAATCCAAAGTAATTTAGAATTTATAGGAATAAGATTAATAAAAATCGCAAAATTTCGAAATTTAAATTGAATATTTTAGTATTAGAACCTACTACAAAACAAAAATTTAATAATATTCAAAAGTTGCTATAAAAATACAAAATCTACTTTTATATTGAAAAAAAAAAATACAATATAATCAAAAATATATTAAATTAAAGTAAATGAAAAGAAATATACATAAATTTCTAAATAAAATATGAATACTTCCACTTAAAACTTTTTTACTGCTAAATAGTAACTATTATATCAAATGCTAATTAATTTTAACTTTAAGGAAAGTAAATAGTTTATAAGAAAGACATACGATTCTAACTCACTGTAACGATCATAAAATGTTACAATTGATGCTTGCTTCAAGATAAACGAGAGCATAGTTAAACAGACACATGCACATAGTTAAAGACTAAAATTTATAGTTAGCATGAACTAAACTAATGCCATTTACGTAGCTCGAATGAGCCGGATGTTAGCATAAAATACAATGCTTAATGCTTTAATAAAATGCCGCCTGGCGCACATGTTATTCAATTGCCAGAGAACACAGAGAGAGGAGAGAGAGGGTAGAAGATAGAAGGGGCGTATGAATGGGCAGTGTGTCATGGAGTAAGCGTGGGTGAAAGGCTTTTCGTGGAACATGCAGGGCGTGGCAGCAACAGCTATGCCAACAAATTAAGCATTGACTACAGCTCGCAGTGCCATGTGGCTAAGACTTGGGGGGGCCAAAAAGGCAGCAACAATGCCGCTTTAAGTATAGCCCAGGCTTAACACTTGGGCTATTTGGCACTGGCATATATACTTCACCTTAAAACGTTGGTCCAGAGGGTATATTGGCTACAACTGTTACCATGCAAGCAATCTTAAAAGATCAATAGATACGTTGTATCTATGAAATACAAGGAAAAATATTTTTCTTAATGTTTTTTCTTAGTATTTTTAATGTTATTGTGGTAAAATTGTTTTAAAAAACTTTGAAAATTATATCTTATATTTATTTTAAATATTTATTGAATAAATGTTTAGTTAGGTTAGTGTAATTAAATTTTATTATAATTATTTTGCATATATTTTAATCATTTACTGAGTATCTTCTGTGGCATATGTATATTTAGGACATCCAATTTCCTGTTTTTGTTACTCCTTTTACTATATGCAGCTCTTGTTCGTTTCTTTTGCGTTTTTCTTTCTTTTCCTTCATTTTCTTTTTCTCAATTTTTTCCTTTTTTTTGTTGCTCTGTTTACTAATTAACCAAAACATGCGCTCCTTGTAGTTGGTCCTTCCTTTGCCACTTTCTTTGTGCTAGCTTCCTGCTTGTGTAGGTATCTGTGTGTACCTATGTGTGTGTGAATGTGTGTGTGTATGTTTCTGTGTGTATGTGTAGGGCTGTGTGTCTGTGGCATTGATGAAAGACCCCCAATACAAGACCATTGGCTATGTGTATTATTTTGCAATTAGACTGCCGACCATGCTGCTGGCCATAACACGCAGTATAGCATACACACACATACACACACACACACACAAAAATACTGGCCACGCCCACGCTTACGCCCATATTCAGGCCATTATGCAGAAAATTGTTTGGCTTTAAGGCTTCGCCAAATGCCAAGCAAAACGAATGCTGAATGTTGAACTATTTCGCTGAAGCGCATTATTAATTTGCCCTTTGCTCTTCTCCGTGTCAGCATTTCTCTGAAGCTTTACAATTCCACCTCCTCTCGTTTTGCTCATTCTCTGCTCATTCTCTTCTTTCACTCTTCATTTTTTATGCTCTTTTTTTTGCATTTCAACTGCTGATTTAATTGTGCTGCAGCACAATATTGCGCATACGCCACGTTAATGAGCCGATAATGAATATATTAAATTTACTACATAGCATTGCATTGCATTGCTTGGGTTTATATTTTATACCTGTACAAAATTGAAAGGTTGTTTCGGAATATGTAGCTAAAGAGCCTGTAGTTAAAGAGAAATATGTATAATGATCCTAAAGGTCTAAAATTCTTTTAAAATTCGAATAAAACTTGAATATGATAAATCTTTACTATGTACATAAACAAATCTATAACTGTATATTAGACATAGTATCTGCATATTTGAATCTATACCTGTAGAGTAAGCATTTGATGCAGAACTGTAGACCCTTTGCTTTTCAATCACATACCCAAAATTGTTGATCACAAGATCTAAGATGTATACTTACTGATACTTTATTCTTTATTTACTTTCTTGATCGCATGTTTTTTGAATATATACTATAACATTTAGTGTTTATTAAGATATCCATGTACATACATATTATGTGATATATATTATATACTGTCCTTATTTATTATAGAGAACTGTAGACCTTTTAGTTATAATTTCTATTTACCAAAATTATTAAACCCTTTCCTAGATTTATACTTACCTGTATCTTCTTTTATTTACCTCTTTGATATAACTATCGCAAGAACATATATATTAATGAATATACTAATAATCAAAATATCCTTGTGTATACACTTTATATAATATAATATTTTATATACTCTATGTGTTATCTAAAACTTGACTTTTTCTTCCAACTCTCCAAAATTATTAACAACATATTTTAGATTTATACTTACCCTTACTTACCTCTTTGATCGCGCACACTCGACTAGTGTATGTTCATTGAATACATATTAATGCTGTTACAATTCAACCAGGCTGCATATAGATAAATTAACTGCCCCAGTGCAAAAATAATATTGGGTTTCTGCCTGGTTTAAAACGATTTCTTTGTGTGTGAGACATTTGGGGGGCTGCCAGTTTTTGATTTCAGAGCAAAATCATTTATTATTTATATTATGATGCTGTATATAAAAATTGATATACATTTTTTCAACATTGTTTAATTTATGCACATTTTTTCATATATAACTTTAAAGCTCATGTTACAGTTGAAAGAGCGGCCTCAACCTTTGCCTAGGTCAGACTATAGTCATATACCATGCATCGATAATATACATAAGCATTAAAAACACTAACCTTACCGCAATTTTAAAATCATATATAATATTATTGGCTTTGTGCCAAAGCAATAAAAACAATTGAAATTAATGTGAGAAAAAGGGTGGGAGGAATAGTAACAAATTAGTTGTATAACAAATGGATTTGGACTCGATGCATGCCACAAAATTTGTAAACATTTAATGCTAATTTCATTGAAATGCAATTAAGTCAAGCACTTGATTTGTTCGTAATAATACCCTGTTGAATTTGATTTTAAAAGGGTTTAATAAACATAAATTTTTTACCTTTATATGAAGCTTTATCAATACATAATATAATTTATTTAAACTATAAAATTTTTAACAGTTTTGAAACATATTTTTAATAATTCCTAAAATTTTTAGTAATTTTATTTTTTCATCATTTCCGTTTACTCTCTTTCCCTTCGATTTCTATATCAAAAATTGAGTTCTATATCATTTAGATTTAGTTTGAACTATATACAATTGAATAAATTGTTTATAGAATTGGATATATTTTGGAATTTTCGCTAATAATTGAAATAGTGTTTCAATTAGCCCTCATGAGGCATTGCAACGGCTGCGAAATTGTGGCCAAAAATTTGTGGCAATAGTTCAAATACTCATTTAACAATTTAATATATGTACGTGCAAAAAGCTCTAATAATTACCATTATTTTTTTTTTAAATTTATTTACAGGCAATTTACAACACTATTGGCAATTAGAACAAATGAGCTAATTATGCTTAAATGAGTTTGAACTTATTTCATGGGATTGTTTTGCAACAACCAACAATGGGCAAAGTAAATAAATGTTCATAAAATCTAAATAAAATGAAGTAAAATGCATTTAAATAGAAATATTTAAAGTTAACGTTTTCTGCTAATGTAAGATCTGTCAGGGGGAGCAATAACTTTACAGAAATCTGTTAATCTTGTAAAGAGCGCGCTGCAGCTCTAAAGCTCTAAAAGCTCTCTTTCGTCTTTTCTTTTGTTTTACAGAATGTAAACAATTTTTTTTTTTTTTTGAATACGCATAAGTCCATGTAATCTCTCGCTGATTTCAAGTGCACTGCGCTTATCAGCAACGAATGCAATGTAAAGGCGACGG
>JBANCZ010000956.1:0-26475 GCA_037040025.1 Sphaerogastrella javana | reverse complement strand
TGTGTATAACAAATGTTATATAAGAACTACAAGCTTAATTCTTTCAATTTGCAATGTTATATAAAATTCATTTAAATTGATCAAATTCATTCTATTTTAGACAGTTTATAAAAATTAAATTTTTAAGATAGCTGCCTCCAAAATCACTGCAATCAACTCGAGGCAGTTAAGCGAATTATACTGTATCTGTTTTTATATAAACGGTCAAAAAAACATTAAACAAAAATTCCAACCATAAGAATAATATTTTAACAAATATTTTGAATGTTTTCAAATTTCAACTACAGGATCAAAATAAATACCGAATATTTATATTTATATTTATATACAGCTTTGATAGAAAGTTTATTGATTAGAAAGATTGGTTGAATCATTAAGTGCGATCCAAAGGAATAATGCTTAAAATATTTTTCATTTTCGTCATTCGAATGCAGTAAAAAGAAACCGGTTCGCGTTCATGTTTAAACTCCATTTACCTAATTGAAAAAATCATCTAATGTGTAAGAAAATACAAGTGGACTTTAAAGTTATTTTGTTTTCTTCGTATGGTGTGGAAGAGAACCAAGTACAAACCCCAAGATAGACCCAGACGCAGACGCAAAAGCAATGGCAACGCCTTGGTCAGTTCAAAATGATACAGTTGCTGTAGTTGCCGTTGCCATTGTTGTTGGTGTTGCTTGATGTTGTTGGTGTTGTGTGGTGTTGCTGCCCCGTAGCCTGACTGACAGTAGGTGTGACCAGTCTACTCATTCATTCTGACAGTTTTCCCACCCACTCTTGCACAAAACGCAATTTGTTGGATTGTAGGTTGTGCCCCCTAAGCACGAAAGGTAAAAGTGCCTAGCGCTACATCTATGTGGGTATACATATATATGTATGTGTGTGAACTACCACCACCGGTGCTATGGCAAGCGGGACCGTGGGCGGGGGTTGTATGTAGCTTGTGGCGCCACAGCAAGCAGCATTTTTTTCGCCAGTTGGCAGTTGCTAGTCGCGTGTCGCTCTCTTTTTTAATTTTTTGTTTTGGGCTGCTTGAATTTTCCTCGATTTTTCCTTTTTTTTTGTGGGGGGGTAGGAAGCTACGCTTGCAACTAATTTTCATTTCCAGCAGAGTGCACCTTTTGGCAGTCTCATTCTCAGTATCAGTCCCAGTCACCAGTCTCGATTTCAGCCTCTGTCTCAGTTTCAGCTTTCAGCTTTCCGCTTTCAGTTTTCAGCTTTAGTATCAGGAAAAGCCTCAGCCGCAGACGGTAAGAAATCTTATTAAAAAGTGAACAGTGCGATAAAATTGAATTTGCATTCAAAAGCCATTAACCGCAGCAGTCACTTTTCTCCTATGGATGTTTTCCTTGTTGTTCCTACCAAGCATTGTCCTTGCAGTCAGGAATTAAACAGAACATCAGCATATCGAGAGTTCGCTTAAATTCCGCATTAAAGTCTGTTTGACAGCTTCGAATATTTGCAATTTATGCATTTTTGTTGTTTCATTTAAATTTTGCGCTAACAGAAAATTAATATTTCACGCACAAATCAGCAACAGCTGTCAGTCCGTGTTGCCTCTTAAAGGGACTATAAAAACAATTGCCAGTTATACCCTGTACATAGCTGCGAAATTGGAATCCCAATAGAATGGCAATTTCTGATCGTAACGATTCTATTGATTGCAACTCATATGGAATGTGGAGAGTTATATAGAAATCATAAAAATATAATATATTTGGATTGCTATTTAAAATAACTGGAATTTGGTATTTAAGAAGAAAAAATAATGGTACAAAAATTTACTTTTCCCTTAATTTAAATCTTATATTTTCCTGTCGTCATTACTGAAATTTTTTTTCGAAATTTTAACCGATTAAATTCAATTTCATATTTAATTTATTTAAATTTAATTTGTATTAGTTTGTTAAATTCAATTCATCTGAGGATTATTTAAATATATTTAATAATATTCAAGATATTAACACATGAAGGATTTCTTTTTATTGAGTATCTTTTGGTCTGTAAGTCACCTGTGGGTCCTCTTCAATTCGATATTTCCACGTGCCGCACATAGCCTGAATTTATGCCAAAATATTATTTGTTATTCACATGGAAAAATATAATTTTAATTGCATATCAATTTCACGCTCTTTAACAAAAAAAAAAACTATGCAATTACCATTCGAAAGCAATTTGTCCAATGATCTGAACGATGCGTTTAGTACAATCACACGCTCAGGCAGGCACCCAATAGGCTATACTCTATGCTCCACCTGTCCCACCTTACCATATATCTCTCTAACAATACGAATGGGCCTATAACCAACCAATTGACATTCAAAAATTAGAGCTAAACGCAGCCAATTACCTAGTGCATGGGAGCATATAACCATGGAGGTGCTTCAGGTGCTCTACACAGCAGGTCGGATGGGGTGGGCTGGAAGGTAGCATATGGCTTCAATTTGTGTCTGCTTTTGGCTGTTTATAAATGGCCCACTTATATCATTTTTATCTGTTATCCATGTGTACGAATATCAATTAATAACTGTGGCCATCGAAATTTGTTGTAATTACATGCCAGGCACTCGATATCTCATACTCCATACTCGATACTCCATGCTTGATACTCGATACTTGTTGTTTAAAGTACGTTGTAGTGACAGTTATTTATTTATATATGCATAACGAATCGCTCGATTTAATGGTACAACATTATCTACATAGACATAGAATGTTGTACGACATGCACAATGCCAGAGTGGAGCAAAGGTTTTAGTTGGTTGAAATAAATAAACAAAAATCAATTAAATTCAGTTTGCAATAATCGTTGTATGTAGGTGGTTATTGTTAGTAATATCCATATATCAGCAGCTCAACCTCATATAATTTATATTTAAATGAGCGCAGTTATGAATTCGTATGGAATGTTTGTGGTTCTGTAGAACTATTCAAATCAATTATGGACTATGTTGAGCCGAATGATATATGTATAACTTGGATTACATAATTAGCTTTCATATGTTATAATGCATTAGTGTTTTTACAATGATTTACAACAAATTATAATCTTAATGTTTTGGATTACTTCATGTTTTACAATTTTATTTTAAAATATTTTTAAATCATCTTAATAAAGTAAAATATTTCATGAAGAACTCTCAATGACAACTCTAGAAATATGTCAAATCCCCATGTTGTATAAATCTTCCGCCTCACTACTTTTAAACAATTTAAAAAATGTTTCAACCTATTTCGATTTAACTGCATCGATAACCATTCGATACACTCATCGATCACATTAGAAAATCCGACTGACATAATTATTGCAGTTTGAAAAAAAATCAACAAAAAATAATTACAAAACCATGTCCCTTTCCCTTTATCAAGTTTTCTCTCTTTCTCTGCTGAACTAAAATAAAAATGTCAATTCAAATAAGAATTTCCAATGCAAATCAATCAGACTTGGACCATAATCAAAAAGCCCCTAAAGCAGTTGATGTATTGGCCGTGTCTGTGATTTCTCCTGTCTGTCGCGTCGTCAGTCTGTTCATTCTGAATGTCTGATGTCTGGCGATTTTCGCAAACATGTCACACAGTTTACAGTTAACGGATGACAAATTCATTTTTAACACGTTTCGCCAGAATAAAACCACCCGACATGTTGGACCAACTACAAAAGCAACAACAACAGAAACATCAACAACATATCATATAATCATCGAAACCGTCTACAATGAGCCATTGCATTGCAGAAATTTAGTCGGGGTTTAAGCTTTTGTAAAAAATCACAGAATGCATCAGTCGTGTGTGCTCTACTGAGTTATACTCTGCAGAAGGTTAAAGTTGAGTTTTTGATTTTTGATTCCTTTTTAAATTATCATTGTTGAGCTTTCTACTACTAATAGCAAAACTAATCTAGAGGAGTTTTGATTTATATATAAATATATATTTACCTAAAATGAAACTTAATATTAGTATTAATGTTTAAATTAATAGGCTTTATCACATTGAGTTTACAGGGTATGTTGGGCACATGCTGTAAAAAAAGATGTCAGTCTGAATGTTCTTTCGTCCAACTGTCTGGCACTGCGTCTGCCAAGTGACGTTTGGCTGTCAACGGCCCCCGCCAAAATTAACTCAAGAGATATGTAATGCAAGAGTGTGTGTAGCATATGTGTATGTGTGTGTGTGTGTTAGTCAGTGTATCTGTGTGTGTGCCAGATTGGTACGCACCTCATCGCATGAGATAAATGTGTATAAAATTAAAGATTCTCTCTCGTTAAACGGAAGCTTAGCCAGCAAAAAAAGGTCAAGTCCAAAATGATGGATGATGCCATGACACTCTCACTCTCTCCCGCTCTCTCTCTCTGTCTCTCTCTCTCTCTCTCTCTCTCTGTCTATCTCTCTCATACACATAGAGGCACACATGCATATATGACACCCCAATCGACAAGGAGATGAATGAAATGGCTGAGTGACATTTTGTGCTGCTGTGCCCCGCAAAGGTCTATTAAAATTTTCGTGTCGTTTTTTTTTTGCTTTCGACTCATGAGGGAGGGTTGCAAATTCCAGCAACAGTTAACCAAGAAAGAAATAAAAGATACTGGCTGAAATGTCGGGTTTTAAACACTTATTCTTATCTCAGGTGGGACGTGTTGTGTTGTGTGTTCTGTTCTGTTCTGGGTTACCTTGTGGCAATATCCGTTTGCGAGAAGGTATAACTTTTATCATAATTTTTATCATGGCATTCATCACATAAATAATTCTGTTAACATTTTCAACAAGCCACAAATTAAAACTACAAAGCACTAAAAATTTCTCGTGCATTCTCAAAATTTACGACCAACGGAATCACGTGTCATCCACACGCTTGCACCCAGCCATCCTGACATACCGCTATCCCTTTCCATTCATGCCCAACCCTCTGATACTCTAAACTCAACGGAGTTCCGTCGTACTCGATATGATGCATGACTCGGCAGGAAGACCTCCTCGACGGCAGCCGGCTGCCGGCTGCCTTAAGGATTTCGGATTCATCCAGGGGAATGGGATTCAGGTTCAAATTGAGATTCAGATTCAGATTCACGTGCTAAGCGTATGCGAATTTAAATCTGTTTTCAGTTCGGTGTGTGTATCTATTTGAATATATCCCTGAATCCTTTTTGTGGTTTGCTATTTGAATATAAAACAGTGGGAAACACACACACACACACCTCACCCCAATACGCAGGCACACACTCGATGACAAACAGAAAATCCATTTCACACAAACATTAGTTTTATTTAAATCACACAGACATATATACACACACACACATGAAGCACACGGCACAGGGGCAGAACCTTTGGCCCAGGCAAGACCAGGAGCATGTGTTGCAGCCCCATACTGTTCTGCCCTTACCCGCGGTCTCTTGTTATCCTTGTTTGACTTTTCACGCTCCTTTAAACGCCGCTTGTCTGCGTTTATCACACTTTAAATTCGATAATAAATTATTGCAGTTTACCAAGGTTGGGAAATTCTGAAATGTTGCTTAGAATATTATACTATATGCAAATGTAAGTTCATTGGAATATTGTAGAGCATTAAAATTATATACTTTAATATAAGATAAAACCCCAGATCATTGTAATTGTATTATATTTTTAAGTAAAATATTAATTGTTTCTTAAGTTTCACACTTATTAAAAATATATCAGTTGTTGGATCCATTAAATCTTAAAATACGAGTAGTATGTGCAACGCTCTAGCTTCAAGAACTGCGCCTTGTTAGCAGATTTTAAAATTCAGGGTATAACTAGTAGAGCATTGGGGGTTGGTATTCAAGTTGTGATAATGACAGTAAGTGTACCATGAAATTGATCACATATATTCCAAAGCACATCTTTCTATCGCCAAAATAGAGCCTGATAAGTTGATATCAAAACTTGTTTTCTATTATAATTAATCCAATAATATAGAACTGTCTATCTGTAAAGTTGTACCTTTGTTCTATCTCTGTTTTTCTTCCCGATTAAGAATATATATACTTCTTGGGGTCTGCCACACCACCTTCTGCCAGTTACATACAAATAAACTTTGAAGAAGGTTAATAGACCCTTATGTCTTTTTTTAAACACAGACCCCAAAAAATGATCATGCATTTCATTGCTAACCAGTTAGGAAAAGTTTTTCTTGATTTGTGTATACCTAATATAAGTATTATAATCAAAATAACTTTACAGCATCTACCATACACAGTTATTTCGGCGCGTGTAAACTGTCCGGATTTGTATCGCATGTTCGCAAAATGTATTAAAAATTCATGAGCTGTAATTATACGCTAAGAGCATACTCCCATTCAACTAATTAGTTTTATTTCGAAGTCTCTGGGTTTAGGCGAATCAACAGAGCGGAACTTGTAGAATTCAGGAAAACTAAAAGCGAAAACTAAACTTGAAACTACTATACTATACTGTATGTAACTGAAATCAGCCTCTGTCTAGTAGTTCATGAATGATACATGCGAATTTTTATTCATATTTATATTTAACCATATTTGTTTTATTTATCATTTTTGCAGTTGTTTGTCTTGAGGCGTAAATCCCGGCCTTTAGACAATTCGTAGAGCGCTAATTACGGAAGCTCAGTGGGCTCATTGATAACTAAGTGTCGTTTTATGTAAAAGTTGATAATTTATTAACTTATTACCGTTATTACCGCTGTTAGTGTTGGAAAGTGTAGACTAAGAGTTGAGATAAAGATTCGAGTACTTCCCCTGCAATTGTGAAGATGATATTATTTGCATGCAATCGAGTGTAGATAATGCGATTAACGATCTGATATGCCATAATAAATAGGTGTAACTCTCCTCCGCTCTGGCTCATACTAAAAGCCGAGACTCTTTTGATAAAGATGTCGCTAACAAGCAGTTTTTATGACCCAAAATCCAATTCAAATGTTTACAAATCGTTTAAAACTGAAAACTGTATAGCAGGAACAAGAACAGAAACAGGAGTAAGTATAATACCGAGGATGAGCAGATATTCTGGGTGTGGGAACAATGCTTAAGTTCAGGCTGTGCGCGAGTAGAGTAAAAAAAAAGACATAAAAATAAATCGCGTACAAATTGAAAATAATTTTCGGATTTGATTTTCTTCTTTACGATGATGGCACAACAAGCACAGCTCAAACTGGAAAATGGAAATGGAAAATGGACAGAGATACTATATATATTTTTATTCAAATTTACTCCGTGCGGACAGTGCGGGTCAACTAAACAAGTACGGTCGGTGCAACGGGGTGCGGAGAGTTTGGTAAACCACTGTAACCACAGCCTGGGGTGTTGTTCCGCCTGCGCACCCGCCCCTCTTCCATTTCGCTAAGTACACAAGAATAGAGCGTAAAAAATTTTTATCGTCGCGCTTTTTTTTACAGAATGTGATCCGTGCGCGATTAAGTGCGCTCGGCTTTTGTGTCATTGTCATGCCGTCGTCCTGGCCAGATATTCAAGCCCGGCTGTGGGGTATTGGGCCATGTAGTTGAAAGTTTATTTGCGGAGCGAGCAATCCACCACCGCCAACACAACACCATCATTCCTAGCCCACCCCCACTCCCCATTCCACAACTCACACCCAACCGCGTAATGTATTCAAATTTTCCAAAGGCGAGGCCAGGGCATCAGAGTGCAGTCATTTCATAAAATGCTTTTTTAAAATTTAATCGTGGACAAATATTTTCATTTCGCCTTGCGTTTTTTTCTCCACTTTATTCAGTCGTTTCGGTTACCCGTCGCTCTTTTGGCTTTTAGCTAAATGAGTGGAAATAAAATTAAATCGATACTGGCCCTGAGTTTAATTCTATAGTCAAAGTTTTTTGTTCCTTCTCCTTAATTTGCTTGGTGGGTAAATGACCAAGGCTCACAATGGGATTATAACCACTAATGAAATGGAATTAGAATTGTTGTTTAGATAATAAAGATTTCAAAACTTTAAATGATTTAAAAATATATATTTATTTTCAAGATTACTACTTTCAATATAAATTCTAAAATAACTATTCTATTTAATTTATTTTATTTCTAGAAACATAGTGACATTATGTGATATAATTAAAAAATCTTTAATTCACAAAGAGATATTATTATAATTATAATACTATATATATTCACATTTATATGAAATATATTTTACTGTGTTTCACTTTAGAACGGTCGTTAGAAAAAGTACTTATACTAATGATAATAATAATTCTCGGTTATTTTCAACCATTGTATCAGGTTACTTGAACAAAATTTAGCCCGAAAGAATATTTCTCGCACAATTTCGCTCTGTGGGTTGTTATTGGAAAATTGTTCGTCAGTTGGCCAAAAGTGCTTGTTATGCGATGTTAGAACATTCAGTTCACCCCAAAAACAGTATAACCATTAATTTTTCATAATTTTCGGTTGCGCTTTAAAATAATGACAAATCAGTTTGCAGATAAAAACGCTCCAGACTACGAATAAGAAATGAAAATATGACTTTTTTCTTTTTTTGGCAGCCGCTAGCGCATTTTTTTTTTTTTGCGAGCTTAACTAATCGTAACAGATTTTTTTCACAGTCATGAAAAAAATCTGAAAAATATGAAGAAACCCTTGGGCGTAAACTTCTGTCTGGACATATCCTGCGGCCTGCCAATTAGAACCCTTTGTTTGGCTTTTGAACGCTGTAAGACAGCATCGCAGTACCTTGGCATATTTTGGCGCACTTATCTCCATAATAAAGTCGTAACAATTAATTGAGCGACCTTTTTCTCGGTCGGATCATGAGTTTTGCTCAAGCCTTTCCCAGCCGCAGGTTTCTCAGCTTCTTTTAAGCCCGGGCCTGCCTGCACTTTAATACAATTGATATTTGTTGTTTAAGCACCTTTTCGGGCGTCTTGATGCATAATTTGTCTCGAAAAATAAAAGAATTTTTTACGAGTCCTAATAAATTCAATGTGTTTTTTTCAGTTTATTAGGAATTTTAAATTTCGTTTTACATTTCATTTAAGTGGGTTTTAAATGTTGCTTAATGAGTTGCATAATTTAGAGAGTATATTGTGTTATCTATTAACGAATCTAAAAGAATTTTAATAAATAAATCTAGAAACAACTTCATTCGAAAATACTTTTAATATTTCTCATGTTTATAAACTTACAACAATGGTACAACACGTGAAATATAAGAGAAATGAGAAATATGCAACTAATTGATTTAAATTATGATAAAGTAACTTATTTAACCATTGATATATCTGTAAATAGCTAGGATACACTTCGTTGTGTATATGTGTAACAAATAAATGCAATTAAGGGACTTATTATATTCTATTTTCTGTATAGATTAGATTTAATGTACATTTTTTAAAAGACTATTATTAAAATCCATAATATGTTATTCAATTTAAAAATTTTGTTACCCTCTACATCAATGATATGAAGGTGAACTCATTTCAATAGAGGCTCTCATCCAATGAAACCATAACAAATATCTATAGAGATATGTAAATATGTATAATAGCGAATAGAACATTTTGTATGGCATTATTATTATCTATGGATGAGCATGGAATAATTCGCACTTACCCTGAGGTTTGTTTTGAATGAATTCAACTGTAAAGGTTAAAATTATAAATGTGCAAATGACTCATCATAAATAAAATTAATAAAAGGCAAAAGCAACGGGAATATACGGATATGAAAAACTCACATTGAATAAACCTGGGCAAGGCAGCGAGCATACCAAAAAGTATGGCAAGAGGGGAGGGGTGGAGAGAGGCTTCATTGAGAAAAAGTACAACGCATCAACATAAATATTATGATAAATGGTTTGTTATAATCATAATCCGCATGGGGTAAGTTTCGAGTCGTACGCTACGCATTTTTTATAGCAAGGACGCCCCCGAACCACAGAGTCCAGGCTCAGGCAGAGGAACAGAAAAAAAGGAATAACGAATAGGGCACAGGATACAAGGAAGCGGGAGAAACAGTATGAACTGGCGCAACATATGGTCGGTGGGTGGATTATACAGATGGCACGCGAATGGATTTAAATTTCGGATTGCAACTCAATAGATGCCGCTCAAAAGACCACAACGATGGGCAAGAAGGCGCAGTCAAGTTACTTTTTCATTGTTTATTGTTTGCTCTAAACGATTGCCGCTCTGGGATTAGAAGTCAGCGCAAAGAAAGTAATGTATTTAAAATACATACATAAAACAAGCCAACAGTCAGGCTGAGATACTTTAGTCTATCTCTGAAATACTTTTGCAGCATCTTGTTGTGCCGTAAACGGTTCGTATTATATGATAACTTTTGTCTTCAGCATGCTTTACGCCTAATTAACACTTTATTCAAGTTGAAATTTTATTGTTTCAATTATGTGTGTGAATGAGCGCCAAAACAATTTGTATCTTATATGAGTACACGTTATACACTGGCACAACGGGGTATGAACAATGCAACCCCAAACCTAAATCCACATCCACATCCACACACTGCCTAATCGCGGGAGCACATTAAAATTCAGGATGCGAAACAAACACTTTGCGGTAAGCGCAACAAGCCAATTCGCGATTCAAGTCTATGAGGTATGGGAAAGGTCTGAAATGTGTGGAAAATTATTGCTTTAATGGCTAATGGAGTGATATATACGGGAATATTCATACACAGCAGCAGCTAAATAAGGAGAAGTTCTAAATATACTATAGATCGTTGAGGAATATAGAAAATAAACAGAATAATATGTACAATATATAAAGTATGATCGCTTAAAAGATAGCTTCAAGAATATGAAGATATCAAAGTATGAATAATGTGATATAATTTAAGATCTCTAGATGAATTATACCAACAATTACAAAATTTTAATGTGTATTTATATAGCGTACATATCTAAAGATCTTGATGAAATAAAATTACAATATCTTGTAGCTATAAACAGGAAGCACAACTATAACAAATTTAGCTACACATATTATGCTGGTAAATATACCAAATATAATAAAACCCTATCGAATTGCTTGTAAACGATCTTTAAATTCTCGGCTGGAGACCCAAAACACTTTAAGGTTCGACTACAACCTGACAAGGAATTAATTTGACAACATTAACAAATTAAACTGTTAAACCAACAGTCGAGTAGCATATCAACGTACACAGCGGTCTTTCCTTGCTCTCCCTTTGGACAGACAGACATTTACAACATCATTTGTAATCCATATCGCACAGCATGAGTCCCACAGTCGATAGCCGCCCTATGCCAGTATGTGTATGTGTTTGTATGAGTGTGTGTGTGAGGGTAAAGATGTATTGACCCTTCAACAGATTCTCAACGAGCGGAATACTTCACGCTATTTATTGGCTCACTTTCACTCTTATGCGACTACGGACTATGGACCGGCTCCAACATGAGACCCGTATCCGTATCCATGCTTAACACGCCCACACGCCCCTCAGTTCGCTGGGGAATATTCAGAGCATTTGCTTTCGCCTTGCCAAGTGACACTGGGATTCGAATTGGGATTGGGCCACGTGCTTGGATTTTTGTGTTTGCGTTTTGTTTGTTCAGGTTTGCACTTGAAACGTTTGTCGGATTAGTCTGTGGTTAGTCATTTGTCAACTTGATGGCGAGTGCTTGGAATTAATTGGCATTGTATTAGTTCAAGTCAGTGTTCGGTCCACACAGTAGAAAGATACATTCGTTTCCACTTAGATATGTGTAAATTACTTGAACTAATATTTATTATACTTGTCTCACCTTGGATTCGCGCAAATTATCTTAAAAGATAATTCATTCAAACAGATTAATTTCAACTTGAAATGATTTTGTCTATATAATAACTAAATGCTTTACAAATTATTAATTTATTTAATGCTGCTAATATATTCAACCTTTGTCTATCATACTATCAACAACATATATAAAATAATTCTATTTACTATACGATAATGCCAAATTTTATATTGTATTACAATTAGAAAAGGTGCAAATATTGGAAAAAGGAGCTTCAACAAAAATATATAATAAAATATTATTTAATTTAAAACTTTTAAAGAGTTGCTTTCTTTTGATTTGGAAAATTCAAATCAAATAAAGAAAATTTTAATATGACAAAACCGTTCCTAAACATTATGGATAGAAACTTTATAAAAAATAATTTTGAAATTTTATTTCTAACCAGTCAAAAGTTAAGTAACAATTTTGCAACATTTACGATAAAATATTTGAAATCATCACAGGCTGTATTCATACACGGATTATTAAATAATTACTCGTATCCCCAGGTCTCTGCACCAAACACCTTTCCCATACATCTACCCCGTTTGAATTGGTCCACTTGTGTCCACTTTGTGATTAATTGAAATTTTGTGCAAGTGAATGGAAATTGGAATGGCAAATGTTCATAATATGTTGTTGCCAAATGTGAGGCAAATATTTCCCGAGGATATTTTGTGTACGTGTATGTGTGTGTGCAATTCGGCAGTTGCAACCTGCAGTATGCAACGAGCAACGTGCAACTTGCAACTTGCAACACGCAGCCGTTCCCAGTGCCTTTTCCATTCCCAGCTTTGGGCTCTTTTCCTGCCCCTTCTGATCGCACAAGGGACTCGGAGAGGCAACAGGAAAAATATTTTGACAAATGAACCTAAATAACAGGTTGCAATCGTTCAACGCAGAGGAAGGAGGACACTAACTGAGATAGGGACAGCTCTACAGAACGACCGATAGAGGGAAAGAGAGAGAGTGAGAAGCAACGGCAACATATGCGTGGCCCTGGACCATGGAACCCTGCAGCCGGGACAGGAAAACGTATGGCCAGACAACCTTGATACCTCATTTATTTCAAAATGTTTCTCTTGCCATAGCACTGAGGCTCAGGTTCCGTCACAGGCACAAATGAAATCGACACATCAGGGTAAAAAAAAACCCTACGAACGTAACCGAAGCAACTCTTCTGCACTTTTCAGAGTTCCACAGTTTTGAGCTGAGCTGAGCTGAGTTGAGTTGAGTAGAATTCATCAGTCTGAGTTTGCTGGCAACTGACGAATTGACGTCGACGGTCGACTCGAAAATTGTTACAAATGATCGCAAATAACAGATCTTTGCCGCACCGTTGAGTTTCAAGTTTTAAGTTTTGGGCATGAACCAGGCAACCCGCACCGGACCAGGGCTCAGTCCAGTTCAGTTCAGCCCAGTCCATCAAAGGAGCCGAACCCAGAAATAAAAAAAAACTATAAGAAATACGAATCGAAAACATAAACGCAGTCGCATTGCGTGATCGTGTGTAACTGTGTGTGTGTATATATGTATGTATGTATGTATGTATATGTATTGTATGTGTGTGAGGTGTTCTATGACCAAGTACAATACATAAAGTCCTAGTTATAAAAATATCTGCCCCTTTGAGCACCCCTAATATGACTACATATATGTTCCCTAAAGTCTATGTGTGAGATGAGTTTTACATCTACACACATACATATGTGCATATATACATACATACATATATATGTATTGTGTCTGTTTAATGAGTTTGCTAGATTTGGATACATACAAATAGGTGCAATAAATACAAGCAGCTAATAAAAAAGCGTCATGAAAAAAAAAACTGTTGCATCGCTTGACCAAAGCAAAAGCAAAAACAAATAGCAAAAACAAATAGCAAAAGCAAAAGCAAAAACAAAACCAAATAGCAAAAGCAAACACAAACGCAAGAGCCAAAGTCAAAGTTCAGACCATGCACAATTGAGAGCCTAAATGCCTACATGAGCATAACTATATTTGTGTGTGTATGTGTGTGTGTGTGTGTGTGTGTGTGTGTGAGTTTGTGGTTGAGCACGAGCCAGAGAGCGCGGCAAAGAGCGTAGCCAAACGAAGCAGAGCCGAACGAGGAAGAGCCGAACGTTTCGGAACCGAACGAATCACTAAACAAACGAGACAACAAACACAAAAGCGAAAGCGCGCAGCAGTCGCTGCGTCCAGCATAGTGCGTGACTGTCAACTGTGTGTGCGTGTGTGTTAGTGTGCGTATGTGTGTGTGTTTGTGTGTGTGTGCTGGCATACCATGTTAAAGAGTTCGCTTTGGCCTCTGGCCAATCTATTTGGACAAATAACATGGCGCCCACTCCGCTACGTAGGCATCATCGTGTGGCCAAACTCTACACAATTTTAGGCACCCGTTGTATCACACACACACACATACACACATACTCACACACACACACAGTCTGTTCGGTCATCGGCACTTGGCGCGCCGGCCGGCCGTTTGCAAATGAAACTGGACTTGGACGCATGTTTGAATCAGTTTACGTTAAAGCGTCAGCAGCAACACTACGTCATTACGGCGTCGTTTTTGAGCTTTCGATAGCTCGTCCTCTCTCACTCGGTCGCGTCTCCCTCTTCTAAGTCTAGGCACAGTCTGTTTTACGCGGCAATTTGAATCGCATCGAAAAACTTGTGAGTGCATCAGCATATTTTGTGGAAAATTCGTTACTGATCTAAGGTGAATGTAAGGGTATTGAAATTTCCAACATTTACAATATAATGTTGAGCATGAGAAAATTATATCAATTTTATGATTAGGGGCTTACAATAAGACACGATTTTTAGATATTACAAGAAAATTGGCGATTTCGTACATTCAGGAGATACTCAGCATTATGAGCTCAGTTTATTCATTTAAAACATAGATATTTAATTTTTTTTTTTTAAATTAATAATTAAATTAAAAAAAATTAAATTTTAACTTTATTTATAAATAATTTTTATAATTTATTTATATTATTGACTAATTAAATTAACATTATTTTGAATAAAGATCATAATCAGCTTTCAAAATAATACCTCTTATTACGAAACCCTTTATGTGGGTATTTCTAATATTAGGAATATATCCAATTTCCCATTTAATACTAAATTTGAATTGAAATTCAATTCATATAATCAAAATGCATATATATATATAACTTTTCTTATATTAGGTATTTCATTCATAATCAGCACGAATAATGACTAAAGCTTGAATTTATTTCAAATTTTGGATAATTTCCCAACTTCTCCACAATTATTGTTGCTTAAAATCACCATAAGAGGCGCTTAACTATAGTTATATATAGTAGCTATATATGGCAACTAGAGTGCAACAAAAATACCATACTGCAACAAAATTCCATACTGCAACAAAAATACCAATTTCCTACAAAAATACTGTCTAGCACCAGAAATGCTATAATGCTCCTAAAATACTTTATTGTGGTAAGATTAAAACAGAAAACTAAAACAGGCTCCTTACTGTAGGTCAGCATCCTAAGTGTTAATAAAAAAATTTTCTTTTTTAATTGAATAATGCAATATTATATTATACATTATTCGATATAATAATATAGTAAATTTCTATTATTATATGTTTTTATATAAAGTATCCTTTAAAGTTTTTTTTAAAACGAAAATTAAGAATTGTTTAGGTAATTATGACATTTGTTTAAATACCCTACAAATGAAATGGTCTCGACAACGAAATACTCATAAATTTTCGGTAATATTTAAGTACTTAATGCGTTCATATTACTCATACGCCCTCAATAAACATGCATATTTTGTACGAATCTGTGTGTGTGTGTGTGTGTGTCTGTGTGTGTGACCGCGTTTCCTGTTGCTACCAAAAGTGCGGCCTTTGTGTGTAGGTGAACATGTGTGTGTGTTTGTGTGTTTGTGAGTGTGCGACTGAGTGCATTCCGCAGACGGGTCATGGCCACGGCCACGGCCACGGCGATGGCGACGTCGACGGCGACGGCGACGACCGTTGGCTTTTCGGTTTCTGCCACAGAAACAGCCGCAGTCATAGTGGCAGTGGCAGCCTCTGTGCCTCTGTCTGTGCCGTGTGGCAGAGTTTCACTTTCATGCCACATGCCATTTGCCACACACACACACACAGACAGACAGAGAGAGAGAGAGAGAGAGAGAGAAAGAAAGAGCGAGAGAGAGAGAGAAAGAGAGACAGAACTGGAGTGCACACGCAGTGGGGATAAACAAACGCGAGACAGTGAACTGGTGCAGCCTCAATGGTTTGTGCTGGTTTCGTCTTGGTGGCAAGCACCCACTTGACACCAACTGCAGCTGCGTCATCCACTTGTAACACCACCCCCAACGTTCCAAGCAACAGCAGCAGATGGAGAATGAGGAGGAGGCTGTGGTTACCCAGATAAAGGCATGTTGACCAGCTCGCGGCGCGACTTTGCTGCACTCACGACGACGATGATGACGCAACCGAAACGGATACACAGACATAGAGACATAGAGAGAGAGGCTGTGTGTGTGTGTGTGTGTGTGTGTTGGTTGCAACATTGCACGTTTGCTGCTGTTGTGCTCTCGTAGCCCGAGGCAGGAGGCAGAGTTGTGCGCGCTCGGTTCTTGCAGCAGCAGAGGCAGCATTCGCTGAGTGCATTTACCTCTGCCTCACAAGGGGCAGCCACATTGGGGCAGCATGTTGCAATGTCGAAAGTGTGTATATATTGTGTGTGTGTGTGTGCGCGTTGGGTATGGGCGGGGGCGGGATTGCCGGGTTGGCTCTTGTGCCAACAACAAGAGGTTCCACGTCGCGTCGTGTGCGTGGCCTGAATTTTCGTCTCAATGTTGGCCTTGTTGCATGCCACATACATATACATATACATATATATATTTTGGTGTCAGCTGCAAAACACAGCAACAGCTACAGCAGTAGCATCTTTGTTGCTGCCACTGAAAATGCTCCACCTGCAACACACCCCCTTCCCAACCCCCGAAGTCCATGCAACTCCATGCAACTCGTATGCAAATGCTTGTGTGCGGACAGTGAACTCAATGTCTGCCTTGGGGCAGCTTTACCCACGCCCACACCCACACCCACACCCACCCACTCCAACACAAACACACACATTCACTTGGTGGCACGGCAATTTTGGTGGAAGCGAACCTGCAAATTTGGGTCAAATCTTGCGGTTGATATTTAATAAATATGAATGCGATTTGATAGACGTGCAGTTACCTCGTTTTCGTTTCATTTATTTGTATGATGGACCATGGATTTATAGCGTCTTGTATGCACTGTACATCTGGCGTTTGTCCACGCACTTGCCCCCCCAACGGCGATAGCCCTCACGGCACACACATTTCGGATCATAGCAGTAGTTCTCCGCCGGACAACGGCCCCCACATTTGACCCTCAGGCAGCCGACCTGCTCGTGCATTCCGCACTTAACGCCCACAACAGCATAATCATCTGTGAATAATACTCATTAATATTGGTTTACAGCTCTAGAAACTGATAGAATGCTTGATACCCCTGTATTTAGAGCAAGCAACTATGACGGACAATGCGGATAGTACAATGAAAATGGAGTACATGCTGTTAGCTAGAGACTAAAACTGAATGGTTCTAAATCTATTCAATAGTAAAACCAATCGTTTCAAAGCGTAACATTACAACTTTGTTCCGATGGAAAATTATATTATATTCTTTATATTATAGATTAAATATCTATAAAATAAAATTATTAATTTTTTTTTTTAATTTTAGGGAAATACATTCAGGAGATTCTCATTATTATGAGCGCATTTAAATGATTTAAATAATTAAATTAAAATTAATTAAGTTTTAACTTTATTTTCCAATAGTTTATACAATTTCAAATTTAACTAAATTACTTAATTAAACAAATATTTTCAGCTATCAATTATTATTGACTGAAAAGTCAGTTCCATATGAAAACTTAATATTGATAAATATCGATAAATTTACGAAATATTTTACAAAATTTGCAACTTATTTTTCCAGTCAATCAATCCAAGCCCAAAAAGCAACAACCAAACGCTGTTTGCGTTGATTTGTAAAAGAGAGCGGCAAAAATGCTTACGCTCTCTATCGTTCTATCGCTCTACCGCTCTATCGTTTTATCGCACTACCGCTCTATCTCTATTTCGCTCTCTCTATCTGTGTGTGTATTTCTTTTATGTTTGCAGTCGGTCCTAGTACAGATTCACACACACACACATATATATATATACACACATGCACACAAATAGTAACATGCCGGCACGAAGCTATTGTCTCGTGCCAGACGTTCGTACTCACACACACACATATACAACACACACAGGCACACACACTGTTAGAGGCCGGCATACATATACTCGTGCGTACATACTGATGCAGTGGCAAAAACGAGACGGCAGAGAGCCGCAGCACGAGCAGGCGAGAAGTTGGGAGTGAATAAAAACGAGATGGCGGCGGTTCGGGTCAGTAGCAAACTTACGCCACACGCCGTTAGGTGGCCCTGCGCTGAGTGCGGCAGCCGACACAGACATAGACGCTCCATACTAAGTGTGGGTGCTGGCGGTGCCATAGAAGGGGGCTGCATGTGGAGGAGGCGCATTTTCGACTGCACCAGCCGCAGTCGCCGTCGCAGTCGCAGTCGTAGCAGCAGCTGCAGCGACGTCAACATAGACATTGCAACGGTAGTTTGGGCACCTTACTCCTTATGCTCTTATCCGGCCTAGCCAAAGCAATGCGAAAGCTTTTTTTGTTGTCTTGATAAACGGCATCTCCGTCTGACTCACAGCCAAACAAAGTGAGAATGTGTGTATGTGTATGCGTGTCTGTGTGTGTGTGTGTGTGTGTGTGTGAGTGCAGACACGTAGTGAAACGCAGAACAAAACGGAAAAGAAAATTGTAAACTGCAAATCGGCTGCACTTTCACAATGCTGTTCAGCCGTTTGGCTGCGACGCCCGCGTCTACGTCAGCGTCGGCGTCAACGTCGACGTCGGCAAAAGCTTTGGTCTGAGAAGGACAGGCGTCTTTTCGCCTTTCATTGTGTCACGAGTTCGCGATAAAAACCAAAATAAAAGCTAAAACGCGCCACAGCCAAGTGAAAGTCGAGCTTCGTATAGTTCAACAAATCCATAAGGATGTATACGAAAAGCATAATAATAAACAAAATAATGCAGCAGATTCTCAAAATGGAGGTGCGCTTGTCTCTGCCTGAATATTTGTGTGTGTACGTGTGTGTGCCTGCGTGTGTGTGTGTGTGTGTGTGTGTGTGAGCGTACTTTTATTTGCCACTGTATGCTTGTCTCTCTCAATTAAAAGCAACACTAATTTGCGTACTTAGTGAAAATCGATAAGTTACGTTACGTGCGAACCACTGTGATGCCACGCGACGATTTGCACAATTATCGGGCCAATTTCATTTTGGGCGATAATATTCAATAATATGCAAATTCATTTGTTCCTATTTGTACTATAGTTGCAGTCGATAAAGCTAACTCGTTTTAACTAAACTGTGAGCACACGTTTTGCACACACGGTGCAACCCTAACCTAATATTTTTCTGTGTTGCCGACATACAGAAATCAAATAGTCGCACAGTGATACGACTTGCTCAAACCTCCGGCTGTTCGTAAATAATAAGCACGGCAGTCGGGACGGTGCCCATATAACGTTATTATTTGGAGTTTTGACAATATAATAATTTCTTTAATGTGAACATGTGTGTACTAAATTAATTGAATTATTTTGTATAAGTATTTATTTATAAAAATTCTATAGAAATTGTAGAAAAATCAAGGTTTCGCATATATTTATATAATACAAGTGATTATTCGAATTAACTGCTTTTGGAGTGGTGGGAGTGACTTTATAATCTTCGAAACAACGTTGATGTGCTTTTACATTTTCTTCATGTGTTCTATAATTCGGATCGTTCTGTCTGTTACATAGGTTTCCATAAAATAGTTGTACAATATTTAAATTTGTGCAATTTGATAGATTCTTAGATCATGTGTTTAAATAACACAAAAGGGTCTATTAACTTTGTTTTTAAATATATTCTGTGTCAGACTCATAAGTTGATCTAAAAAATGTATTTTATAAAAGTAAAAATTAGCGGAAAAATATATATACATATAATTTTGATGAAAGGCTAAAAAATAATTGGCATTCACTTATATTTTTGAATTACAATTCCAATATACAAATTGTTGATTTTTTAAATAATTCAATTAGCTGTAATTCTTGAAAGTCAAAATTCGCGAAATTATAGAAATAAATATAATTCTGATCAAAGTCAAAAAGATAGCTAAACTTAATTTAATTTCGCTTTGTAATCGTAATACAAAATATGTGAATTAAATAAACCAAAAATTAGAAATAAGGATTCACCACTCTTATGACACTGTGCGTAGAAGTCTTCGTTTCGTTTAGTTCTCGTGCTGAGCGCAGGTTTGCCGCTCTTTTTGTTCTTACTCACGCTGTAACGTTACACATACACATACACATACGCATCTCAAATATGTGTGTGTACGTGTGCGTGCGTGCGTGTGGGTGTGTGTGTGTGTGTGTGTGTGTCTGTCCGCGCGCGATTGTGGGTGCACTTTTGGGCAGGCAAAATAATAACAGCGGCGGCTGCGTTTTCACTTTTCATTGAGAAATCGAATTTACCTATGCTTAAATGCCTTCATATCTACGCATGGTATATATAGTATATGTGGTATATAAAGTGATAATATATTTACGATACATATACCCATAAGGTATATATGGTATGTATGGTATATATGCTATATATGGTATATATGGTATATATGGTAAATGTGGTATATGTGGTAAATATGGTATATATGGTATATATAGTATATATGCTATGTAAGAAATATATATAGGATATATTGGATATGTAGTAGAGGTAATTTATTAATTAATTCAGTTAAATTTAATTAGAAATAGAAATCAAGTGTTTTAAATGTAGACACTTGTGAGTCTCTTGATTGCAAGTTTTTTTATTGAACCATAAAGTACATGAGATGGGATTATTTGTGCGTTCGTTTGTTAAAATGTGGTTGAATTTCGTTGAATCTCCACCGTTGGATTCACCCTTTTAATGCATGCGGCGTTATGGGCTATGTTGACATAGACGTGTGATTTTAAATAAAACGTCATTTCGGGACACCCTATATATAGTATATCTTTAAATTGGTTTAAATTGTAATAACACTGTTTTTCGCTTGTTTACAGTTGCTCCCACGCCTTGAAAACACCACTGATAAATCATTATTGCTGCTGCGTAGCTTTCGGATAGACTTTCCCTCAAAAGGCGTAGAAGAACAATGAACTTTACGCCGTTTGGGAACACTTTTCCGGGTCTGCCACAGTTTACGACGACGACGGCAGCGCCGCTTGTGTCCACGGTGACTGCAGCTGTGACCGTGGCCGATGGAGATGTGACTGCGGCCGCCAACAATCAGCAACAGCAGCAGCAGCAACAAGAGCCAGGCGGCAGCAACAATCGCTATCAGCAACATCCACAGCAGCAGCAGCAACAGCAGCTGACTCATTTTAGTCAGGCAAGCGGCAGCGGAGGCAGCGGTAACAAGTTTCGCAGCGTGCAGGATGAGGGGCTGCAAGGCGACAAGTATAATGGACACTTGGTTTCCGCGGCAACACAACAACAACAGCAACAGCAGCAACAACAACAGCAGCAGCAACAGCAATACGCAACAGTTTATGCGCCTAGTGCCACAGCGACAACAGCGGATGCGTTGCAGGCGAGCTCCTCGGGGCAGCAACAAGTGCAGCAGCAACAGTTGCAGCAGCAGCAACAGCAACAGCAGCAGCAGCAGCAACAAGTGGTAGCACCACAGGAACTCACGCAGGATCTGTGCAATGCAATATTGCAACAACAAGGTGAGTGCATGGAATTCTCTATGATTTAGTTGGGGTAATTCTTACTGATGTTGCTCCTCTTCTTTGTTGTTGCAGTGCTGCAGAATACGTCGTGGCAAACCATAACGCCGGGCACCACAGTGGCTGACTATTTGTCGCATTTGCCAGCCAATACGTTGCCGCTGTCGCTGCACCATTTCCTCAAATATTCCGCGGAGAGCATCAAGAAGGAGAATCAACAAAATGTGGTAAGAGCTTCATGCCACAATGAATAAAACATGGTTATACACAGTTCCAATGCTTTGCAGGTGTTGCAGGTGCAAACGGGACCAATCGGCACAACGACAACCATCAGCATACCTCAGCAGGAGCAGCAATTGTCACTGCAACAGCAACAACAGCAACAGCAGCAGCAACAGCAGCAGCAGCAACAACAGCAGCAGCAACAGCAACAGCAGCAGCAGCAGCAACAGCAGCCACAGCAACAACAGCAACAACAGACAGTTGTTGCAAGTAGCTCAACAGCAACTGTTACAGCTGGCGGCAGCGGCAGCGGCGGCAGCAGCAAGAAAAAGAAGCGCAAAAAACGCAACAAGGATCGCAAGCCAAAGCTGCGACCGGGCGAGATACGAATGAGCACCGCATTGGATGGCAGCCCGCTCTATTTGTGCCCCGAGTGTCATGTGGCATATCCAGAGCCAGAGTTACTCGAGGTGCATCTGGTGGGACACAATTTGGAGCGCCGCTATGTTTGCGATATTTGCCAGGCAACGCTGAAGCGCAAGGATCATCTCACACGGCACAAACAATCACACAATCCGGAGCGACCCTACATCTGCACCGTCTGCCTCAAGGCCTTTAAACGCAAGGAGCAGCTCAGTTTGCATTTCGTCATACATTCCGGTGAGAAGCGGCATCAGTGCCAGGAGTGCGGCAAAGGTTTCTATCGCAAGGATCATCTGCGCAAGCACACACGCTCCCACATTGCACGCCGCGTCAAAGCCGAGCTCAACAGTCATGTGCGCAGGGAGAACGGCACCAGCATGCTGCAGCCGGTGGTAACAGCGGCGACAACAGCAGCCGTGCAACACGCTAATCAGCAGCAGTTGCAGATACAACAGCAACAGCAGCAGCAACAACAACAGCAGCAGCAACAGCAACAACAGCAGCAGCAGCAACAGCAGCAACAACAGCAGCAACAACAGCAGCAACAACAGCAACAGCAGCAGCAACGTAACTATGATGACTATGATTCCGATGACGAGCTGAAACGTGTCGGAATTGGCTTTTCACCCGCCGCTGGTGATGTTGATGCAGAAAAGATGAGCGCCTGTAGCAAACGCAGCAGCATGCAAAGTCGCGGTAGCACATCCAGCTTAATCGATCAGAGGTTAACACCAAGATCTCATCCAGCAACTCCAAGGTCCGTCCAAACTCCAACTGAATCTCTTAATCACATCCAAAATTATAAATCCTTGTGCAGTTTTCCCGATTTTATAATTAAGTTTTATGCGGTTACCAAAAAAAATTTTATGGATAGATAAATAGATAGATAGATACATACATAGATAGATAGATAGATTGAAATGTACGGAGAGTTATCTTGAGGCGGTATATAGCATATTGCATTACTTCAATTTCTGTGCTCATTATTCAATTAATTTGATGTAATTCGTAAGAGATTTTATAACGCTTTCATTGTTATAAAACTGTAATAACTAAAATACGAATCTAGCCAAGTTAGTCGATCTGTTGACCTGCATAAATGCTATGTTGTAGTTGAACGATAGACCAAGAAATATTAAATATAATGATTTCTACATCGAGATGTTTCATAAACCTTCTGTTTCGATAGCATAGTCAGGTTTAGAAATCATGAAGATCAAAGGTTTCTGCTTCTACCAGAATGCAATAGTACAAACACGGTACCCAATATTTTTCATCTTCGTCAAATCTCGGAGATAATATAAAATCAATTTTGTAAATATTGCTGTACCGGAAAACTATAAATGATGTTAGATGGTATCCGCTATAGATTCTTCGAAACGATTGCTATAATATATTAAGATTGTAGAAGTTTTAAATATTTGATCTGAGGAAAAACATATGGGAGATATATATTTTTATTGATTTCCGGTTGCAAAAGCTATTTCCGACATCTTGGTTTCCTTGAATTCCGTTAAATTTACATTACTAGCATCGGCAGATGCCACAGCTGATCTGCGTGTCTCTTTTCCACTCGCATCGATAAAGCCGTATCTGAATTCTAATCACATTAAAGTGTTTTATAACCATAAGTATCTTAAAGATATGACCAAAACTCATTCATTATTTATCATTTATGTATAACATATGTATTTTGTATTATTGTGTGTTTGTGTGTGTGTGTGTGTGTGTGTGTGTGTGTGTGTGCGTTTGTGTGTGTGTGTCTATGTATATGAATCTGTGTATTGACGTTTGCCTTCGGTTGACAGATCTCAGGCAACGACGCCGCATCGCTTCAAGAAGGGCGACATTGTGGAATCGGAATCCGGAGTGCGCAAGAAGTACAATGGGAAGCAATGGCGTCGTCTGTGCATGCTGTGCATGAAAGAATCTCAGCGGCGCGGCTTTTGTTCGAGGCATTTGAATCAGAAGGGCAACAATGCGCTGCCCTCATCAACAGGGCCGGGTCGTTTTCTCAGGTGAGACTCTAAAAGGAATATATCAATGCATGACGATAACATGACTCTCTCTCTCTCTCTTTTTTCTTTCTCTTTTTATCTTTTTCTCCCACTCTTTCGGTATATGTTCTCCCACTTCTGGGCCTTGCAGTGATAGCCGCTCGAGCAGCAAGACACAGAACGATGAGGACACCTCACGCGACTCTGAAACATCGCCCAACTACCGTATCACTGGCCGCTACGATCAGGAGGAGACCGATGCGGCAGTCATGTTAGGTATGTGTCACTCACACCTATTCATTTTTTATTCTCTATTTTTTTATTATCGTCGTTTGTCGTATACTTTGAACGCAGTTCTCATTATTGATCAACAGATCGATGCGATCATGAAAAAGAATTAAACATGCTCGGAAAATTTATTCATAGCTTATGCGCCACGATTCATGTTCAAGGCTTGGCCTTGGCTCTCTCTCTCTCTCTCTCTCTTTCTCTTTCTCTCTCTCTCTCTCTCTTTCTCTTTCTCTCTCTGTCTACATCTTTCTTTTTCTCTCTTTCTTGTCGGATTTAGCTGTTAATTTGTAATTTGCCTTTGTTCACGCAATTACCCACACAGATACAGGCGCTCAGCGCGTGTGTGTGTGTGTGTGTGTGTGTGTGTGTTTGAGTGTTAGTGCGAGTGTGGGTAGAGTGCACCTTCTTTAGTGAATCGAAGTATTTTCTTTCTGGTTCATTCTTAGATGCGGCATGCACGACTTGTGCATGCACTATTCTTTTTTATCATAGCTATACGCTATAATAAACTATATTATATAAAATACTGTACTCACATTTACTATGTATTCATATTATAGATTCAGCTGAATTAAACATAGAGAATCGGTAAAAATTATCGCTGAAATTGATGAACTTTAGCTCATGGTATATTTGCATGGTATAGATATTTTATTATCAAATTCTACCATTTATTTTAGGGATCTATCTTCGTATTCGACTACAATATGATGTCTTTAAACAAATATACATATCTTTAGATCTACTCAGCATAGTAAATCATTTTATTGACAGCTATTATAAGGCTATAGCGGAACTTATACTTTCCCGTTATATTAAACTCTCTCCGAATTTAATGAAATAGATCTCCAAGCTTGTAAACTATATTAAAACGAAGAGCTAGCTTGTATGTCCAATATTATAATATTAGAAACTTGGTTCAAATGAACGAATTCTGGAAACTTCTAATTATATGCTTGACATACTATCCGGCGTGTCCAAATTTATTGAAATTGATCTACATACATTAGCTATAGTAAAACTATTATAAATATTTTATTATTTTAGACTAACATAGTTCATTTAAAAAATTCTGGAAATTTGAATTTATTATATACTCAACATACCTTTCCGGTTTATTCGAATTAATCTACATATATATACATAAGCTTAGTTCATTGAGAGAATTCTGGAAATTTCAAATTATTATATCCTAGACATACTCTCCGGTTTTTCCAAATTTGTGAAAGTTTCTCAAAGCTTCTAGCTGCACTGTGTACAGTTACTTTTATTGCAGGGTATAAATGCGTTCGGTACAGCTTGCACCACACGTTCACAATGCTTACAATGAACCCATTTCGAATTCTCTATAAAAATGCATATCATAAAGTTTTATTGTGGCAGCCCAGGCTCTTGACCATTTCACACACACACACACACACAGATGTGGATGTGTATGTGCCTGCGTGAGTGTCCGTGTGTGTGTGCATTTCACACATACACACCTCTGCACAAAGGTCGTCAGATTTGTTAAGGTGTTTCAGGGTGTTATTGTTGAACGTGTGCGTGCAGCAGCAGCAGCAGCAGCAGCAACAACAACAACAACGAGATGAAGAAGAAGTACAATAAAAACAACAACAACAATAACAATGTTGTTAGACTGGCCACTTGAAAGTATGACCGCAGCGTGATTTACACGCTAAGAGCGAGATTTCGAAGTCGACGTCGACGTTGGGAAAGGCATCTGCGCCGGCGTTGACGCTAACATCGACGCGCACGCATTCCAATGCACCTGCAGATGATCGGCGCTGCGACGCTGACGACGCCGACGTCGACGACGCCGCCACTTGAACCTAACAATGCAC
>JBANCZ010000955.1:0-26481 GCA_037040025.1 Sphaerogastrella javana | reverse complement strand
AAGCGAAAATCGATCCCGTTACTCGATTTTCGAGATTTTCGTCGATTTTGACCGATTTTCTGAATTAGCGGCCTCCGAACAGCGGGAAATGGCTCGATCGACGCGGCTTGTCCCCCTGATGGTGGAAATATGTATGTTCGAATACGTTTATTTTCGTATATTACAATTAAATATTTATTAATTAGCAATAAAGTTAGGGTTCTTTGATTCGTTTTGTTTATAAATTCAAGACTGCCTATGTGAATATGAATGTAATAAATATGATTATGATTAGTGCGTTAATTGGTATCAAACTGATGAATAAACGATATACATAAATAATAAATACATAGTGTAGCTCAGGAGGGACAGAATGGGGAAGTAGAAGAAGGGTGTGGGACGGGGAATGTGGGAGCTTAAAGCTTATACACTAACAACCCCGAGTCGTAGAGGAATCACATGGCCAGGCGACTGCATGCATAGCAGCAAAAGCTGTGACTGCAGTCTTCCGATGTTATCGATGTTATCGATTCGAATTTCGAACTGTTCTAAACATTCAATGTTTGTCACTACGCATTGTTATCGTTGGCCATGACCTTGTTGATCCACGGTACAAAGTGCTGGATGTTGGTATAGACGCCCGGCAGATGCTCCCTGCCACAGCCAATGCCCCAGGAGACCAGACCAATGAGCGTCTTTCGACCATCCATGGTCAGCGTTAGCGGCCCGCCGCTGTCGCCCTGGCACGAGTCGCGACCGCCTTCCTTATAGCCAGCACAAAGAAATACCTGCACAAAACAAACAGAGTGTCATCTTAGCTAAAGATCTATATGTATATGATTCGCACTCACATCGTGTATCGCCTCGCGTCTGCCAGCCGCTCGGAACCAACGCTGGCAGCGATCGTTTGAGATGACCTCAACGTCCACCTCCTGCAGCACAGACGGTACCGTGCTCTGGCCGTGCCGGGTGCGACCCCAACCGGCGACCGTGGCCATTTTGCCTGTCAGCTTGGTGGTGGGCGGGGGCAGGCAGACGGGTATGATGTGCTGCTTGTAGACAACGTTGCGATCAAGTCGTATGAGCGCCACATCGTTTTTGAAATCGGCGGGATTATAGTGAGGATGCACCTCCTTCCGCTCAATGCCGTACTCCTCATGATTCAGACGCTCCTCCTGTCCGCGCACATCCCACTCGCCCAGGCGAATCTTCATATTCGAATTGGTGGTTCTGTAAAATAGATATTCGTTTTAGTTTAGGTAGGCAGTTTGTAAGTTAGTATGATGTAGTTGGAGCTACTACTCACGTGGCTACACAATGAGCCGCTGTAACCACCCAGCGATTGGAGATCAGTGCCCCGCCACAGCTCAGTTTGCGTGTGAGGAACCCGCTCTTGATTAGCGCCACCTGCCATGGATGTGACCCGAAGCCTGTCGAGTGGCCGCCCACAATGCGATTGGAACGCGAATAGACCTCGCCACAGCCTATGAATATAGAAAATAGAAAATTGTAAATTTAAAAATTACGGTTGAATGATTAGAGCTCAATGTTAGACTAATTTCAGTGCTTAAAACGAGTCAAAAAGGTGAGATTAAGCGGTTGCGATAAACGTGGTGCAAAATACAGAACAACAAACTACGGTGGGGCTGTACAGCGGGTGTAGAGTATGTGTATATATGTGGGTGTATGTGTGTGTCTGTTATGTGCAGTACAAAGAAAAACTTGCAATTGGTGTGTGAGAAAAAGAGAGAAAGGGAGTTGAATAGCTACAGAAAGAGAGAGAAAGGGAAAAACAATTAAACAGTTTGAATGAGAGAGATTGAGCAAGAGAGAGTTAGAGGGAGATATAGTTTAGATTAGTACCCGGCACAGGACGATAGCTGCCGTCATGGTAGCCACTGCCGCCTCCGCTCTCATATTCATCAGCGGCCTCGCCCGCATTCAGATCGAGCACATTGCCCACGGCAAAGGGTTGAGCCTGTGGCTCATTCGGAGTCTGCGGGCCATCCGGCGGGGGTGGCGCGTCCACATCGAAGAAGCTGTCCAGGTGATTGGTTATGCCCAGTTGATGCGTATCGTGCTCCCAGCTGTTGAGGCTAGAGCCACCAGGTCTATGTAGGGTTGAGCTGGAGCCTGAGCTGGAACTGGGCTTGTACGGATTGCTGTTATATAGAGCTGGTCGCTTTGTGCTATAGTAGGCGTGGCTGGGGTAAACTGGGCGTGACGCAGCCGTAGACAAGCCATTGTTGTTGTTATTGTTGTGGTTGCTGTTGCTGTTTGGCTGATGATGTTGATGATGCTGTTGATGTGGATGTTGATGGGGGGACGTTGGCTTGTTGCTGGCAGTTGGTGACAAATCGGGATAAATGTCGTGCAAGTGTATTATGTCACCTGTATGTGAGTGTGAGTGTAAGAATCATGATGACGTTGCAGTTTTCCATTTTTCACTGTGTGTTTGAGTGTGAGTGTGTGTGTGTGTTAATATGCGTGTATGGGTGTATATCTCTCCGTATGTTTATTTGGATTGGGTACTAGAGGGTCAACTTTCGCTGCGCGACTTAATACCTTTCGAACGTCTTAACGTTTATGCAAGTGAAAGAGTCTTATTTTGCAGCAATAAAAGTAATCATAATAAAATAAACCCCAAAGTCCCCCAGCAATTACACTGCGAGTGGAGACGCCCAACGAGTCTCATTATGTCATCGTCGCCAAACTCAATCAACTTGAAATTGAAATGGAAAAAAAGTTGGTGTCGCAGTTGACCAACTAACCAAGTCTTCACCTCACCTACTCCCAACTGAAACTCTTCCATTCGAGCAACAACGACAACAACGTATGAGATAATTTTTCGCACGTAATTCAAAAAAACAAAAACCGAAAAGAAAAAACTGAAGAACGGCGTGGCTCAAGTTGATTAACACTTTCTTGAAAGGTTTCTTTGGACTTGAAAATGCCGTAACATTTGAGCCACTGTGATTTTCCCACATTTGTTGTTGCTGTTGTTGTTGTTGTTTTACAGCTCGTCGTGTCGTCTGCATTTAAATAAATAAAACTACAGCAACAACATGAACTAAAAGAAGTAGTGATACTCCAGCAAAAAAAAAAAATATAAACTTGTTGCAGGCTCTGGCAAAATGGCCAAAAAAATTATAAAAAATTGAGACAAAAGCCAAACGAAAATTTCACTTTTCTTTGCTCAAAATGCAAAAAAAAAGAGTTAAACCTAAAAATGTTCACCTTCGTTTATTTCCGCAACAGACTTTACTCACAATTTTGTCAGTTTTTAGTTTTCGGTTTTCAGCACAGTTTTCAGTTTTTCTCGCGCTTCTCGCTTATAATTTATACCGTCTGGAGGGAAATTTTACACGCGACTGACTGAAAAATACTTTGGAAATGCCCCAAAAAAGAAAAACCCCCCTCCGTTCCCACTGAAGAAAGTGCGTAGCCGAAAGAACCACAAAAATATAGCAACGCTCTGTAAGCTTAAAAAAAAACCAAAGCAGAGATTAAAAAAATGATTAAAACAAAGCGTGAAAGAGAGCAACAAAATTTGGGTCTGAAATTGTGTAAAATTTTCCATCAAGAATTACTTGCAACATGTTGTAATGTCTCGGTTTTTCTAGTTGTTGTCGTTGTTTTAGTTGTTGTTTTGGCAACAAAAGCATCGAAAATATTTTTAAGCAGAAGCCTAGAAAATTAAACAGAGCACAACAGCTGTAACTGTATTTCTGTGAGTGTGTATGTATGTATTATGTGGCATAATACTTGTTTGTTGTTGTTGTTGTTGCTGTTAACTTAGTTAATCGGTTAGATTACGCTATAGCTGCACTGCACTTGAGAAAAAAAAACTTAAAAAAAAAATTAAAATCCAATTTGGGCGTCGAATGTGAAGTGCAATGAGCAGTAAACTTATGCCGATGCACTGATAAATACCCTGTAATTTGAGCAAACTTGAATCAAACATAGCTAAATGTATAGTAAAGGTTATAAATGTGTTAAGGATAGGCAACAGAACTTTCAAAAATATACAAATATATGTTTAATACATATAAGCTTGGGAATAATTGTAATTCAGGCAATAATTGTAATTTAACCTATTGCATATAATATATACACATAAAATTGTGTATATTTATATATATTCTAAAATGCAATAAAAAACAAGCTTGTATGTTTTGGAATGGCAAAAAAAATCGATAAATCGATTATTTAATCATATGATTATTTTTAACCTGCGATTACTTACATTACAAATTTAATTACACTTTTTTCGATTCGATTTAATCAAAATTTGTAGGTAAAAAGTCGATAATTGTGCATCGTATTATTAGTCATATCATCCCTAATTATATCAACTGTATATAAGTACAGATATACAATAGGAATATGTTTGAATTCGGATGCACAAGTTGCCCATTGGCCAAGTAATTTATATGCCCTTTCTATCTCTGTTTGCCCAACTTCTGCTGCTGCTGCTGCTGCGATTGCACACAAATTGAATTAATGCAATGTTTGGTCTTGTTAAAAAAAAAAAATAAAACCTTCATAAAAAACACACACAACATTGTAGTCTTTGGTTTACCTTAGGTCTGACTCTGTGTTTAATTTTCTACATTGCATCGATGCCATTAAGGCTCTCTCTCTACCATTGACACCTTTCGGAGGGCAGGCGCTTCTGCATGGATTCAGCGCTGCCCTGTGGCTGCCATTTGCTGTGGTTGTATGTGTATGTGTGTGGGTAAGTGGGTGTGTGTGTGTTTGTTGATTGTGTGTAGGCAAAGTCGAGCAATTTGTTGTCATTTTCGAAATGCGAACTAATTTATAGCGCTATTATGCGGCGAATTGCATAACTCGAAGCGCAGCAATTTGCAATTTGCAATCGCACAAAGCAGACACAAAGAGCAATTGGAACTGGAACTGGAACGGGAATGGGAATGAGTATAGGAATGGGTATAGGAATAGGTATAGGAATAGGCATAGGGAATAGAAATTTGTATAGGAAGAGTGGATTGCAGGGAATAGTGGGAAAGCTAAGCAAATGCTTGATGGAATGAGAGGTCGGAATCGCTCGCTGTTGACTTTTTTGCCATTTGTTATACTCACTTGTATTGTTGACTGGCGCCGAGTGTGGACTCTCCTCGGCATCGAGATCTTTGTCGACGCAGCAAGACCAGATCATGCCGCCGGAGCACAGATCCAACGGTTTGCCGCCGCCCAGCACACACGAAATGGACAGACCGCACTCGAATTTGTGGCCACGGAAGCGGCACGACTGCGGTATCACTGCAAAGACACAAAACACCAAGATAATGGCCATTAGTAACAGACTATAGTTAGACACTCGAGCACAATTATGTTTAAGTATTAGAAGTGGAGGTGGAGGTACTTCTGGAAAGCATTTCCATGACGCTGTTCTCGCCGTAGTAGCCGGTGCCGCTGCGACGCGACAGTGCGTCCAGTATGAGCATGTCGTGCTCCTGCTGTGCTGTGGGATAGCCCAGTGCCGCTGCACCATTGAAGCGTGTGAAAGAGCTAAGGGCGCAGAGCAGCAGAGACAGCAACTGCCATTTGCGGTTGTTATCCTTGGCCATGGCCAAGAGATGTCTATCTGTTTGTCTGTCCAAACGGACGACTTTCACTTTCACTGCGTATGATTATTTATTATGACAGACACACACACTCGCACACACACACACACACACACAGTCACAGGCTTTGCCGCTTTCTATTTGTTAAACGATCCTTGGATCTATAAAAATTTGTTGGTATTTGCTTTGCTTTTTGATTTCGGGCAAAGGATTTCACTTTTATTTTCATGCGACTTTCTTGGCTCTACGCATGCGCAACGATATAACGATATAAAGATATAGCGCTATGGCAATTTTCACGGCACGCGGCGCACAAAAAGAAAATATATATGAGCTCAAATACAATCGCACAGCGACGAGCAAAGCGACCGAGCGATCGAAGAAAACGCTGTGAAAAAAGGCGAACCGCACGTCGGGAAATTCAGCTCAGAACTAAGGCAAAGTTTTGAAGCGCGGCTACCAAAAGCCAAGCTAAGACAATCCGCAAGCCAAGGCAAGATAAAGAAAAGACGAATACGAAGACGACGAAGAAGACGAAGACGAAGACGAAAACTTTTGCTCGCATTTCTCGCCATTTCACTTGAGCGCAGCTTAAGACGCGAGCGCAGCTCACAGAGCGAGAGAGAGATCGATGGCGATAGCGAGAGTGTATAAGAGAGCAACAAGTTTTGTGTGGTTAGCGTGCTTAGCAACATGTTGCTAGCAACATAATGTTGCAAAGGCAAGTCTTGCGCTTAGGTTTTGTGATATGTGCGTGCTTTATTGGTCAAGGTTTTCTTTCTACAAGCTGTTACGAGTGCTGCGAGAGCTATGAGTGTGAATGTGAGTGTGAGTGTAAATACTGAGTATTGAGCACTGCACAAATAATCTATAATCTGTGGTATATATAACATGTTCGGCTGTTTTGACACTTTCGAATGTCGGCAGCTCCGGTGCAGCGCAATTTTGTCGTTAATTGCAGTTGATTTTCCTGCTCTTGAAAATAAAAGAAAATAAAGAAAAAGACTTTTGCTTTTATTTCTTGGCTGCAAACAAAAAGCTGCAACTGCAACATAAAGTTTGAGCTTTAGCTATAAGTTTTGGTTTGTTTCTTGTTGCTGTTGTTGTTGTTGTTGTTGCTGTTAGTTTTGTGTAACATGCATTTTGATGCCATTGAACTTGTGCTGCAATTTGATCGCTCGCATATTGTGTTTTTTTTTGTGGCTTTTCATAATATAGTCTTTTTGTTGTTCTTGTTGTTGTTGTTGTCGTTGTTGTGATTGTGGTCGTATTCATTTACCAAATAATTGTTTTAATACACTGCCATTCGGCAGTGTGTAATGTGCGCTTTCATTGGCGCGCAGAATGGGCCATATAAGAGCCCATACTATATGTTAATGTCTGCGTTTTGAAGAAAATAATTACAGCTACTACTGCCGCCGCAGCTTTTCAGTTTCTCAGCGTCGGGGTGCGCATTTACTTTAAACTCTTGGACTTGGAGTCAGTAGTCAGCATTTCTCATTTCTCTGGCTAATTGGTTTTTGTGTGTTTCACTTGTTGCTGCTGCCGCTGATGCTGCTGCTGCTGCTGTTGTTTTTGGAAAGTCCAATTAGGGCTGCTGTCTTGTTGGTTTGGTCCGGGTGACTCAAGAACTCAAGCATTTAAATCTTGAAATCTTGTAACCTTTCATTGCAATAAATTTTAGCGCTCGAAATCTTTCCTCTTTTTTCACTTTCGCTCTTTAATCACGCAGATTTCAATTTCAACATAATTTCACTTCGTTTTGATTCGCTCGTAACTGGGCTTATCATATGAACTTGACTTCGAATCGATGCCATAGCTCAAGGTTAATTAATATGCAAATATTATGTAATTGCAACCAGCACCTACGCCCCTCCCCTCCTAGGAGCAAACACTTCTGCCGCGTCATTCATTCGCCGCAAAACAAAAGACTTGAGCGACGAAATGTGCCACAACAGAAAGATGGATTGTGGAACTGACAAACAGATTGAGCAAGTTCTTGGGGTTAATAAGTTTATTGACTGCATTAAATAAATATGTTACACATTATATATAAACTGCGACAAAAATTGGCTACTGAAACAAAAGATTTGAGACAACGAACTTGATTTTTATATACTTACAGTCGAGCTCATCGAAGAACTTTGCCTGCTTGGGCAGCTCCTTATCAATGGCCTGCTTCAGCTCTGTTGTGATAACTGTATTGTAGACATTGTTGTAGCTGCTGTGGGCGGCGTGGGCGGTGCGACAGAGACAGAGGCAGAGACAGCAGAGCAGCGGCAGCAGCAGCGGCCGTGCAACTACACGCATTTTGCAATATTTTTCTTACTTGTTTGTTGTGATTGTTATTGCTGTTGCTGTTGTTGCTGTTGTTTGCCTGCGATTTTGTGCAATTGTTGTGTGTTTCACTTAATTCACGTAGCGGCGCGAGTTTTTGATTGAATAATCGCTCGTTTGCATAGCGCGCGATTACAGCGACAGCCGCACGGTCGCTCAGTCGCTCGGTCGGTCGTAGCTTTAAATTAAATTTAAACTGTATAAAAACCGCAGCAAAAGCAACAAGAGGGATAAACAGATACTCAGAAAAACAGGGCAACAATAATTTTCGTTTTGGTAAATAACAAAATATTTGGTAACAAATCACAGTGCATATTTCGCTGTTGGCATATTTAAATAATTTAAAATTTTCTCGCCCTCTACTTTGGCCGTGACACGCACTTTTTGCCGCAGATGGAGACGGAGACGTTGACAATAACAACGACGACGACGACGACGACGACGACCACAACGACGACTACAGCAACTGCTTAGCGTTTGCGAACAGTTAGCAGTAACGTCAAAACACTTAATAAACAGTTGGCTGACAAATTCAAAATCAAAAAGCTATCAACGCCGCCACGCACAGCTAGCAGAGGCAGACAGTGAAAGAGAGAAAGAGAAACAGAGAGACAGAAACAATGAGACGTCGCTACGTTTTGCTATTACTCAATAAGCGCCAAAGAGTGTGAAACAAGAGACCCATGGAGAGTGTAAAGCAGCCACAATATATGTGCATGTGTACATGTGTGTGTGTGTGTGTGTGTGTGTGTGTGGAGAGTCGCATTGAAAACGAAAGTGAAAAGAAAAGGCAAAAGGCAAGACAGACATAGCAACAGCGACTGAGACATAGAGAGAGGCAGAGACAGAGGCAGAGACAGCAACAAGAGACTCAACCGCGAACGTGGCCTCTGAGCGGGAATAAGTTTGTCGCTTGCTCTTGACAATTGCATGTTGCTGCTGATGTTGCTTTTGCTGCTGCTGGAATGACTAATGTCAAATTTGGAGTCGTCTGTATTTGGGCCTAAAAAAGTAAAGAGGAAGTCGCATTTTTGCCACAAATTTTGTGGGGCTGCCAAAGTAATTTGAACTAGGCACAGGCGCAAAATAAACAATTGTAGAAATTGCAACAGGAAAAACCTGCAAATAAGAGGCAGCAAACAGGCAGTAGGTGATGGGTGTGGTGAGCGGGGCGGGGCATGAAGCGGGAGTCAGGAGGCAGCCAAGCGAAAGCCAAGAGCGCATACAACTTCATTTCATTCGAGTTTGAGCTGAAGCGTGAAAAACCTGCAGCAGCGGCAGCAGCAGCAGCAACAAAATCAAATAAATAAATGACAAACGGGCAATAATTAAATAAATTGATAGGTTTTTCCTCATGATTGATGAGTGCATGGAAAAATTATAGATTCTGTGTTCAAGTGTGTGTGTGTGTGTGTGACACACTTGAAACAATATATACAAAATAAAGACTACAAATAAATCAAGTACATTGGGCAATTGGCAGACAGACAGACAGGCAGAAAGACAGAGCGCGTAGAGTTGCGCGTAGGGTTGCCATTTGTTGTCTGTACTCTCTTAATGTGTTTAATGTACAAATTATGATTGTTGTCTGAATTATTGTTGCAATTATTGTTGCTATTGCTGCTGCTGTTGTTGTTACTGTTGCTGTTGTTGCTGCTGTTGTTGTTGCTGTTGTGCTGTTGCTGTTATTGCTGCTGTTGCTGCTGACTGAAAGCAGTTGATTGTGCCATTTATGGCAATCCACAAAACTCTGTATTATAGTATATAGTACTAAATGGGAAATGGGCCGAGTGCCAAAATGTGACATAACAAAGCAAAATATTACACCAAACACTACGTGCTGCCTTTATCTCTTGGTAATGTTGCTGCTGTTGTTAATATTGTTGTTGTTGCTGTTCATGTTGTTGTTGTTAATGTTGCTGTTGTTGCTGTTGTTAAGCGCGTAATTCGAATTTGAAAACTTCCAGCGTTCAAGGTCGGTCGTTGTGCCACCCACCCAACCCAAAGCCCCAGCCCCAGCCCATAAATGAGTACACTTTGTGCCAGTTAAAATTATTTAATAAATCTAATAAGTTTATAGGTTTATGTTGTATTTTGTTGTTCCATTGTTGCTGTTGTCTTTGTTTGTTGTTGTTGTTGTTGTTGGTGCACATGGCCATTGCTTAATGCTACATGCCATAAACTAATGAGATTATCAATGCTTGCCACACACACACACACACGCTCACACACACACACACACGCACGCACATACACTCACACACACTCTCGCACACACTCTGGCAAACTAGAGCGCATTGTGTGCAACGACGTCTTCCAGCCAGCGCAGACTCTTCTGCAGATTGTGGTAGATGCCCGGCTGGTGATCGACGCCGCAGCCAAAGCCCGCGCTAGTGATGCCCACGAGCACGTAGCGATCACGTTCTTTGATGACCAAGGGGCCGCCAGAGTCGCCTGCACAAAAAAACAAGAAGAAGAAGCCATGTTATAATTGAGAAGCAGCATTAACAGTCAGTAATTGAGCAGACTTCTTTGTCAAACGCAAATACATGGAATGTTATTTAACATAATGTTAACATGTCAAAAGAGACAACGCTATAGCATGTCATGCTACTGTTAAGTCTACATTGCGGGAACTGTTAAAATTGCGCACAAAGTATGCAACAGAAAATATTGAGAAACGCACCGAGACAGGCATCCATATGACCGTCGCTGTGTCCAGCGCAAAACATTTCCGATTTGATTTCCACATTGATCTGCTTGCTCTCATGCCAGCGCACGCAGTCCAAAGTAGCTAAAGGATTGAGAGAGAGAGAATGATTAATATAAGCTTTGCTCTGTGTCGATTAATCGAATTACACTCACAGATGATGGGCACACTGGCCACCTGCAGCATATTGGTGCCAGCATGGCCCATGTGCGCCTCCGTCTTGCCCCAGCCAGCGATGAGTCCTTTGCGCCCCACCAGACGCAACGGGTACTGCGGCAGGCAAATGGGCAGTATGTGCTCACTGAAGGCCGTGGGCCGGGCAAGCTTGAGCAGAGCCAGATCGTAGCGGTCCGGCTGTGTGATGCGAAAGTTGAATCGCGGATGAATGATCTTCTGCAGCACGCTGTGCTTCTCCACGGGCAGCGGTTCGTGTATATGTCCCAGATTCTGTGTGTCCAGTTCGCCCAGATACACAGTGATGTCGTTCAGCTGCGCCTGCTGTATGCAATGTGCCGCCGTGGCCACCATGTTCGCCGAGATGAGCACACCGCCGCACTGATACTCTGCAATGCGTATGTGCGCCAGCCACGGATACTCTGCAAACTGTGCCGGCCGTCCGCCAATGATGCGCTTCTGCAGCGTATTCTGTGCGGTGCGTGCCATGCCACATTCGGGCTGTATTAAGATGGAGAGAGAGAGAGGGGGGTGTTAACAGTGATGAGTTAATATGCACACGCAGGCTGGAGCATAGACGCAATAGACGTCAATTGAGAGCGCATTGAGAATTTCACAGAGCACCCAGAGAATAATAATAATGATGCCGCCGCAAACTAGTTTATGCAGAAGACATGTTGCATGTTGCATGTTGCATGTTTGCAATTGTTTCTGCGCCTTTGTTGTTTGGCTGCAAGCAGATCACACGCTGCACCGCATTGAGATGAAATAATTTGCACGTTGCGACAAAGCCTCAGCTCTGGCAGGCTCTTGACTCAAGTTCAGGTCTCATTTTGGTTTGTTATTTAAAAAGGGTTACACAATTTCCACTCGATTGAGATCTGTGCTACATAACAAAGACGACCGAATAGTTCTCACTGTTCTTTCACTTCTTTTTTAATATAATTGTCGGACTATAGATGCGCGCTATTCCTAAAAGAGTTCTATTCGATCTGTAATTGGGCAAAACTTTACTCCATCTTCAACTCTATTTAACCTATTGGAGATTGGTCGTCTAAGGAACTTATGACCTTGTTGCCTAGAGTAATGTTTATTCTATAGATCAGCAATAATCCAAAATTTACGTTCAACTATGTTCCATCTACAATCAACCTCAACTCTTGTCCTTCTCTTATTCAATTAGCCTCAAATGTTCTGGATCATTTCTCTTTAACAGCCCTCAATGCTCTTCAACTTGTTGTATAGTGTAATGGTTGCTCTGTAGAGCTTAACTCTAATCTATCTTCAATTGAATTAGCCACAAGAGTTCTGGCTCACTGCACTTCAATAGTTGTCAAGTTATCATGCTCTCAAGCTTGTTGTCTAGTGTAATCGCTGGTCCATGACTGCAGCTGCCACTTACCTTGACATTGAGCAGCTCGTTATCATCGCGACGTCGCAACATAATGCGTTTGGGTAGACTAGTAAGACCCAGCTTGAGCTTGCCATAGTCAACAAGATTCTCCAGCGGCGTTTGATGTGGCTGCTGCTGCTGCAGATGATGATGATGTTGATGTTGTTGCTGATAATGTGGATCGGCAACGCAGCAGCTGAAGAGCCATTTGTTGCTGCCACATCCCTTGGCATGCTTGCCGCCCTGCAGCCAGCAGGAGAAGCTCAGCTTGCATGGCCACACGCCGCTCTGATGCACACACTCGGCGGGCACGCCCAGTAGTGTGTTGAGTATACCTGCAGAAGGAGGAAAATAACATGGAGATATTTGGACTTAGGATTCAATGGGAGGCACTCACTGGCTTGCATGGGGGGCGTCCATTGACAGAGCAGCAGGCAGAGGCAGAGCATGAGCAGCATTTTGAGGCGCAGTTAAAATGCAATGTAATAGTCACAGGAGCAATCACAGTGACAGTAGCATTCACAGTCACTGTTTGTGTGGGTGTGACAGCGTTTAACGCAATTTGCTGACTGTTCAAATTGAGTTTTGTTTTGTTATTGCTGTTGTTGTTGCTGTTAATGAAAGCATGACAATTTTTTATTCACATTTATGCTGTCGCTTTTGTTGTTGTCCATTATTGTTATTGTTATTGTTATTGTTGTTTGGTATTGTTGTTGTTGATGTTGTTGTTTGTGTCTTCTGCTTTTCCATTTCGAGTGCTTAAATTTCTTGCGACTGCTGCTCCACTTTTACTGTCTCCACTTCTGTTCTGTTTGCGCTGTGTTGTGCTGCTTCTTATGACTTAAAACACGCACACGCACACGCACGCACACTCACGCACACACTCGCATAGATATCGTTGATATCGCTGCTATCGATTCTTTAGCGTCCTTAATGCTCTCAAATGGGTTAAACCAGACGACGACAAACGAGAACGAAGCGTTTCTTCTAGCAGCACTGTGCCAATTCCGCAGCTGCTGTGGCTGGCACAGTTTTCAATTGGCAGCAGCAGCAGCAGCAGAAGCAGTGGGCAGAGTTTCACACATTTATTTTTATAAGGCTGCCAATTGTGGCAAATCTTGGTGTAGCCTTCAAAAACAAAACAAATGATGCTAAACTGAGAGAGGGAGAGAGAGAGAGAGAGAGATATCGCAGCAGCAGCAGCGACAACCGCACGCGTCGCTGGCCAGAATCAAACTGTGCTCTGTGTGGCAGTAAGAGCTTCTTTTGCTGCTACTGCCACAGCTTCAATCTACACTATGAGAAAAATAGCAGTATGATGTTCCCACATTTATAAAGTAACTCTCTCAGTGAGTTCCTCATATAAATTCTTTTATCTAAAGACGAATAAGTTGGAAACCTTTTGGTTAAAACTTTTTCGTTAAGTGTATGAGCTGCTGCTAGCCATTAGCAAGCGTCGACACCAGACAACAGGTTGAACGAAGCAGAAGCTAAAGCTGAGGCTGACTCTGAGGCTGATGCTGATGCTGAGACTGGGGCTGGCATCTTGATCTGGGCGCATATTCTTTGTTCTCGCATGTGAACCGAGCAGAAGATTATTAGAGACAGATGAGCAGAGATTCCTCAGATTGAGATTCAGCAGCGGCTAGAGCTTTACATTAGTTTAACTTTGTTTGCTGCTAATTATTACGAAACGCAGGAAATGTTTGCCATGCGCTGTTGGCGGCTTATAATTAATTTCTATAAGCGACATAATTGCAACAAAGAGAGAGAGAGAGAGAGAGAGCAGGGAGACGGAGACAGGGGAGCTGTGGGATGGAAGATCCGTCATGTTCCATTCATATTCAAAACTTAAATGAGAGCAGTGTTGCCTGCTCTGCTCTGTCTGTGTTCATTTTGTGGGTTAACAGATGCTAGAAATTCTTTTATGTAACTTTCTAAAATCATTTGTTGTTGTTGCTTTTGTTGTTGTTGCCTTTGGCTATTGGTTTGATTAGCATATCAAATATGCTTTGCATTTGTTAGCAGCTAAGCTTATGAAATACATATATGGTGTATGGTTCTGTTGTTGCTACAAATCAAAATTTTTTGGGGCAGGCTTTGCCTTTGTTTCCGATTCGTTACTTATAGCAGCACACAACGAAAAATTCATAATAAATCAACGTACTCTACAAATTACACCCAAACAACAACATCAACAACATCAACATCAACAACAACAACAACAACAATAACATAATAATAACAATACAACGAAACAACAAAACACCTTGCTCTCTCTCTAACAGAAGGAACATCAACTCAGTAAACACTCTGCACTCTCAGCTCTACTCCAACCTAATCCCACTCTACTCGCTTTCTGTCGAGATACTCCCAAGTTGTAAAATCATTACACTTTAGTTTTCAAAATTTCTATATAGTTTGGTGCTTCGTTTCGTCAAGTCGTCAAGTCGTCCATTGTCCATTGTCCATTGTCCAAGCTTCGTTATGCCGACCAAGACAGCTGCAGCAGCGGCAGCGACGAATGCGGCCCGTGCAGCGGCTGCGGCTGCTGCTGCCACAGGTAACATTGCCTATGTGCAATGTCAGAATCTCAAGTATAATGCCATCATCATTGGGTGGCTGGGTGTCATTATATCGAGCGTTGTGGTCTTTAGCTCCATGCTAATGATCAACATGCAGGCGGACGTGGAACTGCTGATACGGCAGCTGCTGCTCAGCCAAGCCACAGACAAGGAGCAGCAGTTTCTGATGAATCGTTAGTATTATCCAATTGCATTTGATCGTAACTAACTAACTAACTAATCGCATGTATTATGCCTAGTGTTGGCTGCCTTTAGCACTCTGTCCTATGGCTTCTCATTGATTAACTTGGGCGTCAGTCTGCTGCTGCTCATTGGTGTTGCTCGGGTGAGTTTCCTTCTAGACTCTTGATTATCTATCTGATCTGATTTAACCTGATGTTGTTTCACAGGACTCGAGCAGTCTGATCTATCCATGGCTTATATGCCATGGCGTTACGTTCGGTTTCGCGCTCTATATAGCCTTGTTCTATGCCATGGCCGGTCTCTTTATCAATCTCTCCAGTTTGTTGATGTGTTTGCTCATCTTTACGCTCGTCTTGGGTACGATAAAGATGTCATTTGATCGTTTGATTTGCATAGCAATCGTTATAGTTTCAACCCTTTTGCAGTGCTCTATTACAAGGTATATCACGAGGTCTTCACCCTATTCCGCATCATGCAACAGCAGCTGCAGCTGACCTCAGTGCTCGCCCAGGACGCAGAGAATGCCTGGATCGCTGGCATGCCGCATCCTCCGGCCTATCCTTCGTATGCGTATCTGCCACGTGTGGCAATGAAACAGTAGTAGATATATCTCTGTACAATGTATGTATATCTGATTCGTATACAGTTGTAGTTTGTAATAAAAACGCATAGAAAACTGTAACAGTAACAGTAACAGTAACAGTCACAGTCACAGTCACAGTTTTCAACATATACATATTCGATATACGATTTATTATTTACACAAATTAGTTCATAAATAGTTGTTTTAAAATTACGTAACAGCGCATATGACTAAGTACATTAAATTAATTTATAATTAATTTGAAAAAAATCGTCGCATTTCTTCACTGCAGTGTGTCCTAAATTCTTAAATGTAAATTTGTCCTCAAAATTTCATCAAAAAGTCATTTAAAATAAACGCATAAATAAAGAAGAAAGTGGGATCAGTGAGAATGAGACAGAATAGATAGAGTGGGAGAGAGGGCGGTCAATGAAGTATGTACAAAAGCTGCGGCTGTAGCTGGAAAACTTGACGGCTAAGGCTCTCAAATGTTCGCTGTGAGCCCTACCACATAGGATATCCAGTCGACAGTGTAGGCCAAGCGATGGTAGATACCCTGTAAAATGGTGTACATTGTAAGTGAGTTGGATATAAGTAAAAGCGTATGATTTGACTTACCGGTTGACCACGTGAGGCACACGAGTAGCCCGCCGAAACAACACCTACAAGAAAAAAGAAAAGGCAGATTTTTAGATGACACCAAAGCTATGATATGGTGATATGGTGTTAGCTAAGACCACGTACCTATCAAATACCAGCGTCCGTTCTTCTCATGCATGAGGGGGCCACCGGAGTCGCCCTGGCAGGAGTCCTTGCCGCCGTTGCGATACCCGGCGCAGAGCATCTCTTGGTAAATGACGACATTGATACCATTTTGTCGGTGCCAGCGCTCACAGATGCGATTCTCAATCACGGGCACGTCCACGGCCTGTAGGGTCTTCGGACGCAGACGTGAGCCGGGATTAAGTGCTCCCCAACCGGCAGCCCAGCCATACTTGCCCAGAAAGTCCTCATTCTTCTCTGGCAGGCAAATGGGTGCTACAAATTGAGAGAACAGATTATATTAGAAAAAAAACGAACAGTCTAAAAGCTTTTGTCGTACCTATGTGCGGCATAAAGTGTACGGTGCGCTCCAGGGTCAGCACGGAGACATCAAAGCGGTCCGCTTGAGGCGTGAACTTGAAGTACGGATGTACATCAATGCGACGCACCCCAAAGGTGTAGGCGGGTAGCGGTTCAACAGCCGAGTTGATCACATAGTCGCCCAGGGTTACGTGCACCTGTCGGGGCGTAGCGCGTGCCACACAATGACCAGCCGTGACCACATGACGACGTGAGATAAGCGAGCCGCCACATCTAGTTTAAATGAAAAGAGGTGTTAATGATGGCATGTAGTAGACAGCATTGGGCGAGCTTACCTGGAGGATCCGATGCGTATGTAGGCCTGCCAAGGGAATGAGCCGAAGCCGGCATCATCGCCGCCCACTATGCGACGCTGTGCTGTCTGCTTAGCCAGTGATATGCCGCAGCCTAAGAGAAAGAGAGAGTGTAGAGAAGAGCAAAAGAAAACGAGAGGAGAGAGATAGAAAAGAGCGTAAGAAGATAATCGTAAAGAGTGGAGATCACAAATTTTAATACACTGTGTGTATACAGGGTTAGTAGCGAACAGTGGCAAACAAGAGGAAGCAATTAGACTGGTGAGCGGGTGAGCTGAGCTGAGCTGAGATGAGGTGAGGTGAGTGGGTGGTGAAGGGTGAACGCCGCCGCCGCCGCTTGGAACTGCCCGCAATGCATGAACTCTGTGCCTTGGATGGTGGTCGGATGGCCATAAAAAACTTTCTAGTTAGGCATGTTTTTAGTTGTTTTTATCTGTTTTTTTTTTTTTTTTTTTTTTTGGCATTTGGAGAATTCTTTGGGTTCAGGCAGAGGTCGACATGAAGCGTAATCATATTTTATGCCGTTAAATGAACGTGTAAATGTGTCTTAATTATCATCAAATCTCTTGGTATAATTAACATGCGCATGCTGGGGCGTACAGTGTACAGGTGAAGGGGAAGGGTAAGGGGTAGAGGGTAGAGTAGTTGAAAGATTTTCTTGGTCTCGGTCTTAGTTTTCCTCTGCTTTGTTTTTGTGTCTGTTTTATTTCCCACTGCATTTGGCGGCGTTTTCATTTCACTTGGCGCCTCATTTGTATGTTTTGCATTGCGTCTTTGTTTTTATTCGTTTTTTGTTTTTCGTAATTCGTTTTTTAGTAGCGTGTATTAAAAGTTGCAACAAGAGTTGTAGCTTAATTAAGCCTACTACATACAAACCAGATTATATATACGGTGCAGCAACAATAGTAAAATGAAAACAAATCATAATAAAAAAAAACAAAGCAACTTAAAAAAATATATAGCACATCAAAACAAAACATTTGTTAGGCAAAAAACATATTGCATGCAAAAGTTAAATGTATTTTTTATACATTTTTATTTTAGTTTTTTTTTTTTTTTTTTTTTTTTTTTTCAAATCATAATCAAACATATGCTCCTGCAGAAGGCGATAGAGAAAGAGAAAGAGCTAAAATCTTTATAGAGACGGACAGGTAATATCACTAAAAATATGTACAATGAAATCATAAAGTATAAAGTATAGAAGAATCTAATAAATCTACAATTCTATATGTACTTTCCTTCTTCATATTTACTATCTTGTTTTCTACGACTAATCAATTTGAATCCGAAATTCTAGGCAACTTGTAAATACCACGATTTAATTGGTATTACCACAATCTATAAGAGAATATATAGAATCGTATAAATAATTTATATAAGACAATATTACAGATTTTTTTTCAGAAACTTTATATAAGAAAATGCGACTAACCTAATTTTTAATTTATATATTAAAGTGAAGAAAAAAACGTTATAGTTAGCTTACCATGATTCGTCATCATTAACGGACTATAAGTAGCGCAATTTTATGCTACAGTAAATGTCTATATATTATATGGTTTTCCAACCAATCTGCAAGAACATTGAAGCTTTGGCAAGCCAAAGAATTGTTTTCCCTTAAATCAATCTCCATAGTTTTGCCAAAGATTCATAAAAAGCAAGCTGAATCTGTTTTGTATACATTTTGTTGGTATTTTTGTTGTGTTTTTTTTGTTTGTGGTGCACGTGCAGTATATATATTATATAGTAGAGTTGTAAGTTTGATTTGTTGTTGCTAGAATTCATATATATTTTTTTTATTTGTTTTTATGGTAGTTGTTTTTTTTTGTTTAAGTTTGTTTAATTTTGATTGTGCTGCCAACACACACTCACTGGGTTCGTTGTTGACCGGTCCATAGTTCTTTTGCGGTAGATCTGTTAGATCAACGGTGCCGCCGACAAAGTCTGAGCTGCGTAAATTGGCCGATTTGGCCGTGCGGTGGCAACAGCCTCGCATCAGTCCATTGGAGCAGGTGCCCTGTAAGAGGCCACCGGATAGCCAACAGCCTAAAAAGAACTCGCACGTACCGCCACGATGCTGGCACTCCAAGTCCGTTGAGATGTCGACTGTCGAGAGGAGTTGGAGTTGGACAGGGCGAGATGAGATGAGGCAACATGTGTATGTGTGTGTATAGATAGTCTAAGTGTGTAAGTGTGTTTGTGTTTGTGTCTGTGTCTGTGTATGAGTTTCAACGCTGAGACTCTTTGGGAATGTGGGGCAATTAGGCCTAGTGCAAGCAGTTCCCAGCAGCAGCGACTCTAACTGAAGCTTTAACCCAGACGACTAATGTGTGTCCACCCGAAGGAGCACCCACACCTGAACCCTTACCTTTCTCCTTGAACGTGCTGGCCGACTGGGGGCTGCTCGTGGCCTCCGAGGCACTGTCCAACTCCTGCAGACTGTAATCGTTGCGTACATCCTGCACGGCCGCCAGCTCATTTATGCCAAAGTTCTGATCTCTGAGAAGGTAGAGAGATGATGGAAATTGATCTCTAATGGTCATATTATATGTAGTGGCACTCACCTAAAGGCTATATTATCACTGAAGTAGACGCCAGTGCCGGAGGGCGCACTGCTGCCCGTAGGCCCAGTGGTGCCGATGTTGTCGTTGCTGGGGAACACAACGCGCGGACTGCGCGATGACTTGTAGGGGAAGTAACGGCTTTTGCGCGAGCTCTGGTAGTCACCAGGGGATGCTACATACTCTGTGAAGGCTTTCTGTGGGCCGAAGGGACCCCGTAGCGGCGGGGGTGGGCCCGTGCGGAATTCCGTGTCGCTAAAGTAGAGGCCACGTTGCAGGCGCTGTGGCTGGAGTTGAGGCTGAGGCAGTGCCGTGATGGGTCCATTGATGTCGCCAAACTTGGTCACATCGTCACGATAGAGCTTGCCTGCGGCAACGGCGGCGTTGAGTGTGTGCGGCTTGGAGTTGGACACAAGACCGGGAAACTCAAAGCTGCTCGTTGAGGGCGCTGCATCCGCATCGAAGTACAGCTGACGCGTGTGACGCGTTTCACCGGCTGCAGCGTGATCATGATCATCGGCATCCTCAAAGATGGGACTGTCCTCGCGATAGGCCTGAGGGTAGAAAGGGCTAGCCGGCTTCAGACTATAGCTGGGAAACTGAAATCCCACACGGCGGCTCGTCTGCTCCGGCTCAGCATACTCCAGCTTGTCCGTAGAGCTGGCCGCGGCTACGAGATCACTGCGCTCGGTGCGCTCGCCCCGATCCGGATGCTGTTCGGCCGCCTGGGCTGCCAACTGCGAACCGAACTCCTGGGCCACAGCTGCCACGCCGTCGGCCGGGGGCCCCAGAGTGGCCAGGCTGGCATTGCGACTGGGACGTAGCTGAAGCAGCGTAGCCGAGGTGCCGGACTCTGCTTCCGGTTGCAGTGGTATATACATGTAGTTGCGTTTCCGGCCCTGGCGCGTTACATTCTCAGGCAGTGTGGGCACCAGCTGCTTGGGTATCGTAATAAGCTCGCTTTGCGGTAGCTCCACGGACGGCGCTGGTATGATCTCCACATCGGATCGACGCTGTGCCAATGTGAGGGGTGCGGGTGGTGGTTGAGGTGCGGCCGATTGGCGGGCCGTGCGATAGGAACCAAAGGATTGAACCAGGGTGCCATCGGTGCGCTGTCGCACATCCTTAAAGCTGATATCGTCCTGCTGGCTAAAGCGCTGATACGGCGCATACAGGTTTCGCGCTGTTTGCGGCGTCGCCGTGGCAGCGGAGGAGGCGTAAGTCGCGGCCGTCGTTTGCCATGGCGTCAGCTGTTGCCCCGTTAGCAGCGCTGTGGCCACAGTCGAGGAGGAGGAGGAGGTGGAGGCAGAGGTTGAGGTGGCATGCAGCAGGCAGCCAAGCAGCGTCAAGCCGAGACACCAACTGCTACTAGCTGCTCCTGTTAATCTTTCTCCTCGTCCTCCTCCTCCTCCTCTGCTGTGCAGGGGGCATCTGTGGCAGTTGCTGTTGTTGTTGTTGTTGTTGTTGTTGCTGCAGTTGATGTTTCTCCTGTTGGGGTTATTGTTGCAATTGTTGTTGCTGTTGTTGCTATTGTTGGTCAGTAACATTTTACATTGAGCGGGGCTTGGGGGTGGCCTTTGTTTCAGTTGTTGTTGTGGTAATGACACCAAGTCCAATTAAGGTGCAGCAGCCGTGTGGAAACTTCCTGCTTGTTGAAATGTTTGCTCTTGCTTTTGATGTTGCTCTTGATGTTGTTGTTGTTGTTATGGCGATTTTGAACTTGAACGTGGGCTAATGCTTTTCTTATGCTCCGCTGCAGTTGCAGTTGCAGTTGCGTTTTGCTCTTGTTGTTGCTGTTGTTGTTGATGTTGTTGATGTTGTTGTTGCTGGCAGCTGCGTGCCGCGTTCATCGAACCTATAGTTGCCACAGGTTTTAAGCTATATATATATATATCTATATATCGTTTTTCTGTTGTTATTTTTTTTGGCTCTGGGATTTTCCGGCGCCCCGGACGTGCAGGCGCTGGTACAATTCAGCTGAAGTGGAGTCGCCTCTAAAAGCTGCAGCTGGAGCTGAAGCTGTGCCTGCCACGGATATCTCGTGTGGCGAGTTTCGTTTGGGTGGTGCAAGCGCGGTTATTGGACTCCTTAGCCAGCAGCAAAGCAAACTCTGTAAGTGAGTGAGTATATGTGAGTGTGTGAGTGAGTGTGTGAGTGAGTGTGTGTGTGTGCTAGTGTGTGTATGTATGGTGCTCCAATGGCAATTATGGCAATTGCTGTTGTTGCTTTTGCTGTTGCTGTTGACGCTTCAACAGCCGCGACGTTTCATGTGGCTGCATTCATTGCTGCATGAGCGAGACAGTTGCAGAGTGATAGTGAGACAGAGACAGAGAGACTGGCAACATACACAGCAGCAACAACAACAGCCACAAATTACTTCCTTAATTGCCTGCAAAGATAAACAACAAACAACAACAACATGGAGTATGAGTATGAGTATTTAGAAAACGTTTTTCAGCATTGAGTAAACAAAATTCAGTATATATTTTTGTATTTCTTTTTATTTTTATTATTATTTTGGTTATTAAATTGCAACAGCCAAGAGGCAACAATGGGTAGGTGTATATTGGTTGTTGCCTGTTGCTTGGGTGGCTTGCGGCTAGTCGGGCGTAGTCCCAGAGCATTAGCCATGGTTAAACGCTTAAATGAGCTTTCATCTGACAAATTTAATCAACGATTTGCGCATTTAATGCACATTAAAGCGGCAACAAATTAATTGCAAATTACCGATTTAAGCCTGGAGCAGCAGCAGCAGCAACAGCCACAGCAACAGCAGCAACAAATGCTACTGCAACAGCAGCAGCGTTTCCTCAGTCGACAACAGCAGCAGCAGATGACTTTTGGCAACAGCGTCAGAAACCAGTTAAACCTATATATATATATATATATAAATAAAAGTTGCTGCTGCTACTACTGGAAAGCGGCAACAATTTCGCGCTGCTTTTATTTATATTTGATTTGTTTTGACTTTGGCGTTTTTTATTCGCCTTTTTTTTTGCTGCACATTTAAAGGAAATGGATAAAAAATGCATAAAAATTTCTATAAAATTGTCTATATACATTATATCAAATAAACACTGTGTAAGCACTTTAACCTAGGGTTAATTGTTTCATAAATTAATGATTTGTTTAATATGACACTCATCTCTTTGTGTGTATGATGTATAATATGTAATATGACCATGACTTAAGAAGAAGAATATGCAATTATTAGTATTGCAATACTTTATAAGGAAAAATCTCTAAATGAGGAATAAATTTAGTAAATTTAGTAAATTTTCGTTGAAGTGGCGTATGAGTTATGTCAAACTGCAAATTCAAGACTATAGCTTAAACTAGTCAATTAGTTTCAGACAGTTGTCCCGAGTAATCTAAACTTTGAGTTAGAGCATCTGCTAGTCGGCTTGATGATTAGACAGAGTTCTCTGTTGCTGTTGCTGTGGTCAACGAAGCAGCAACAACAATAATATGAGCAGCAACAACAGCAACAGCAGCAGCAGAAACAACAACAACACATACAACAGCTTTGAAAGTAAGAGTTGGCAATGTTTTTGTTTTTGTTATTTTATTTTTATTTTTACTTCATTTTGCGCTCAGCTGCGTTGCAGGCGTCTGCGTCAGCGTCAGCGTCAGCGTTTGCGTCGACGTCGACAGCAACAGGGACTGCGACGTCGTTGCGAGCAGCATTTTCACTTTCATTTCGAGTTCAAGCACCACGCGGGCAGCTGGAGATGCCAAAGTTGTTGCAGTTGTTGTTGTAGCTGTTGATGTTGTGATTATTGTTGTTTCTGTTGTTGTTGTTGTTGTTATTGTTACTGTTACTGTTATTGTTGTTACTGTTGCTGTTGTTGTTGTCAATGTTTCAGCTGCTGCTGGCAAATGCGGCTTCCTCTGGTGCGCGGGCGCTTAGCTGGGGCCGCCTCTTTGCAACCGCGAAAAAATTGACATTTTGAACTTGAGAGATTTTCAATATGCCCATAATGAGCAGACAGGAAGGAGGGTTAAGGATGATGTTTGTGCAGGGAAGAGGGTGGGATGGGTCGTGTCATGCAGCAGGAAGCGCTGCAAAACGTGAGCATAGATAGATATATGGCATGGCTTTACTTCCGCAGATGGAAAAGATGGAAAAGATGAACGTTTTGCATAATGTTTAACATTTAACACATTCGTGCCGAAGACTATAGACTCGTCAATTTGTTGTTGTTGTTTTTTTTTTTGCTTTGATTTTGTTATGAAATGTGTGGAAAAGGCGCCTCGACTGGTTGCTCAACTCGAAACGTTTGATTACGTTGATTTTTCCCGATTGACAGGCTAGTGTTTCGTGCGAATAAATTACCACACATATATATATATATATATATATATGTACACAATATATAGTTTATATATGATGCAATCGCAAAGTATCGTTTTACAGTATATGCAAAAAATTAACAATAAAGAGCAATATATATATATATATATATATATATATCTGTTACATGTATATGAAATTTGAACAGACGCAGCGAATTGAACGCGTCGAGTGTCTCTGGAGAGAGATTATATAAAACATATATATATATGTATATGTATGCGTATGGAATGAAGAGATCATTATGATGATCATGCAGCCCAATGATCATTGGCTGCGCCACATTATTAACAGCTTTTCGAGAGGCATCAAATTATTATCAACGGCCTTGTGAAGGACGCCGGAAACTGGCTTTACTTCTTTCGCACGTTTGTTGTTGTTTCGAGTGTGTTTGTGCGAGTGTGAGTGTGAGTGTGAGTGGTTGAGTGTGCGTGTCTGAGTGTGTATGAGTGTTTGTTTGCCTTTCGCCTCTTTCTCTTATTTCATTTCATTTCATTTCGTTTGCTTTTGTTGTTGCTTTTGCTTTGGCACTGCATACGCATAATTCACATTCATTTTTTAAAATTTTTTTGTGCTTATTTTTTAGCTTTGGTTTTATTTTAGTTGCTGGTTATTTGTTTTTTGTTGTTGTTGTTTTAGTGTCTGTCAGTTTATTTGTTTTAATTAACAATTGCTGCTGTTGTTGTTGTTGTTTTGTGGCCCTTGCTTTGTGCTGTTCCTTTAGCTGCATCTGCGCCTCACATTTTGCCTCACATTTTGCAGCTCTCAGCGCTTGGCCCAGTGAAAGTTTTGCCCGTTTGCTGCTGCTGCTGCTGCTACTGCTACTGCTGCTGTTGCTGCAAACAACGCTGCGTTTTATTACTGCTTCTTTCGTAATTGAGATAAATGCATTTTAAATGCGCTATAGCAGCAACAACAACCAACAACAGCAGCAGCTACAGTTGAAGATGCGGATGCATGACGTTGCGCATACGCAGCGTATGACAGCGCCAAAAACAGCTATGCGTCGTATGCAAGCGACACTGCATGATGTATATGCATCTACATATATACAAGTGTGTGTGTGTGTATGTGTGCGTGTGTGCGTATGTTTGCGTTGTGGGGCGGGTTTGTTCAACTCGTTTGTTTTACGCATAATTTAAGCAGCAAATTTCAAATAAAGTGGAGAAAAGACAATGCCTAATGCACAAAAATCACAAAATGATGGCAGCTACAATAACAACAACAACAACAACAACATAAGAAATGACAACAACTACATCGGCAACAATGGCTGCCAAAAAGCAGTTGTTTTTGTTGCTGTTGTTTCGTTATCTTTATTGCTGCTATTGCTGTTGCTGTTGCTTGTTGCTGCTGCTGCATCTCGTTTGCGCGCATAAATAAATGTCAGGCTATGGAAAATTGTGTGTGTGTGTGTGTGTGTATATATGCCTGCATTTCCATTTCCATTTCCATTTTCATTCCTATTTTCCCAACAAAATGCCAAATTGCTTAAATTACAAAGCATTGTATGAAACTAAATTTCAACAAACAAACGAGTATGACAAAAGACAAAACCAAAAAAAAAAAAACCAATGAATAAATTCAAATAAATAAAGAAAATGAAAGAAAAACTTTAAATTATCATTGCGGGGTAAGTGATGATTAGGCTAAAGACCAACCGAATCAAAGGGGAAATAAATCAACTTCATACCAAAGCAGGCATTGACACATCTTGAAATGCATGTAAAATTTATTTACAAACAAATTGTAAAACATTAAAAAATATATTATATTGTTTTATAATTTTCAGTTTAATCACTTGTACTTGTCTGCAAATTGTATAAATTTATTTTGGTTGTAATTAGAAAATTTTAATTTCCTTTAAACCTTCAAATATAATCGTTTCCTTGCGACCTTAAAACGTTTTGAATGAAATGAACTAAAGCCCAAATTGCAAACTAATTGCCGCATTGATTATTTGCATATCGTTTGGGGCAGTGTATACACATTTTACCACACTTGATGAATGCAACAATGCAACAACAACAACAACAACAACAAATAAATGTTGCAGCAATTATATCAATTGCTTACCAATTGGCCAACTGCCATTTGTCTGCTTTTTTTGGGTTTTTCTTTTTGGTCAACAAATGCAGAAAGGTCAAAACGTTTATTGTGCTTGGACACACCTATAGATATTGATGTATAATGTATATACACAAACATACATATATATACAGTCGACTCTCGATAACTCGAACCTCTAGGAGACCTTAAAAATACTTCGATTTATCGAGAGTTTGAATTATCAAATGGTTCGTGTTTAGAGATAAAATTTTATTTTATATAAAAGTTAAGAGGTATGTACATACACATTCTTGTATATACAAAAAATACAATTTGGGCAAATTAATTTTCCCAAAAAACTGAGTAATACTTGTTGGCTGTTGCTCAGTCTGCTCAATAATTGTTTTTAAATGAAAAAGTGACTGGAACGCTTTTTCATAACATTCGTTTTGGAGGCAGAAGCTTTGCAAGGTATTAAATGAAGATGTTGACTCCTCAACTGACACCTCTGGCAAAGGTTGTGATGTATCGATTCTCTTCTTCTTCAAT
>JBANCZ010000954.1:0-26490 GCA_037040025.1 Sphaerogastrella javana | reverse complement strand
CATTATTATCATCATCATCATCATCATCATCATCATCACCATCATCATCATCATCATCATCATCATCATCATCATCACCATCATCGTCATCATCACCATCATCGTCATCATCATCATCATCATCATCATCATCATCATCATCATCGTCATCACCATCATCATCATCATCACCATCATCATTATCATCAACAACAACATCTACATTTCCAATTGCAGCTATAAGAACAACAAACACAGCGCTCCCTACCAAAGCTTCCTCCATACTCTAACACCCTCTCGCTTGCACAGTGCAGTTTTGCTTTGTTTCCAATGAAATTTCACATAAAAATTGTTACAAATACAACGAAAAAAGTGATAACAATAACAACAAATGCAGTGCATATTCTCGGCCAGGGCCGGATCTACGTACGGCTCTTTGGGCAGCAGCTAAGGGCCCTGCAGATACAAAGGATCCTACTGAAAAATAAAATATAATACATTGTTGTAAATTGTGTAAAACATAGATAATTCTAAGCAAAAACTATCAAGGATATACGAAACTATATACGAAAACTAAGTCACATTTAATAAATAATATAATTTTATTGACCTTAACACTATGGAAAACCGAGTTTTATGAAAAGATGTCTATTGGATCAGCATTTTGGTGGGTCCCCAAAGCATTTCAGCCCATTTCACAATGGTACGGCCCTGTTCCATGCTTTTGTTTTTGTTATTTCTTTGCCTCTGTTTCTTCTACATCATGTAGTTGCTCTTGTTGTTGTTATGGGAAATCTTATAGATCGCACAGCACGTGCGCAGTTAGTATAAAAACTTTACTACCCTCACTCCAGTCGAGAGATCCATCTCCCTCTCTAGAGAAAGGGCTAGAGGGTAAAGGGGTGTGGGAAAGGGGTGGGTGGTAGAGAGGAGTTGTAGGATTGTGTATAACTGTGCATTTCGCTACTTCAGTGCAATGCAGGGCAGGGCAGTTCAGTCGGACAGTCGAAGAGTCGTGGAGCCGAGGAGTCGGAGGGTTGCTGCGCCGATCAATGTAAACAATAAACAGATTAATGTTGCATGTGTGCCCATAGTCAGTGCACTATGTATATATTCATATGTATATGTCTGTGTGCTGGTTTATGGGTATATGGGCGCATGCCTCTGTTGGGGTCAGTGGAGGAACTGCAATAATAAAACAAGACCCAGGCCCAGGCCCAGACGAACGAAAGCAAAATGTTTTGTCGAGTAGTTTAGTTTTAGTACAGATTGCTATACCCATTACAAGTCTTTACAAAGGGTGTAATAAGTGCAAAATAGAATATGCTATACATATTGTATACAAGAATAAAGAAAGTCTGAGTATTTAAGCCATTAGCGTAGATCTCGAAATCTATGGCAGCTAAAGTGATGAAATTTCGCATACCTTACAACATAGACATAGAAACTAGATCCGATTAATTTAATATTTGGTATACCTCATACTTTTACTATTTGAATCGACAAACGAAAAACTGCAAACTGTATTTCGCTAGAACTTCAACAGTTGGAGAAGTGCAATTCAGTAAGTTATGTATTACTATTACAATGTATTACTATTACAAATTCATGATTATAATTGATTGCAAAACGATCACAGGGGATATTTTAATTCAAACGCATATGGCATACCACTTGTTCCATTTGTATATATTATATATTTCGCACGAATTGTAGGTATACGATCTTTCCTCGAATGATGCAAGTTGCTTTGCTCGTTGATCTTGGGGTTTTCGCATTCGAATCGGGTGCGTGAGGTCCCGGGTTCAACTGCCGTATGAGAAGGAAAAATACAGAGAGAGAGCGTAAGAAGAACAGATGAAAAGAGTTTAGCAACTTCTTGGGTTTTTGAGGTGGTATATACCATACCATGCAATTATAGACGGAACACTCATTCATCAATTCTATTCAAATTGATGGAATTCGAATTGAATTCAATTCCATTTGTCATTTGGCGTTGCCATCGCTGTGGTAGGCGTCAAACCACATAATGATGAGGGGGCGCGTGAATAAGCTACAAGATATGCCCACCTCTCACTCTTTATCATTGTCTTTCAGCTTCTTCTCTCATTTCTTTGCTTCGTTCCAAGCTGTGAAAACCGAGCTGGGGAATTCTTTGAGTTCTGCCTTCGACCCCCTTTGTCTCAGGGTCTTGCTCTTGTAATTATATGTTTGATGCTGATCTTTGCGTGTTCTTTCTTCTCACTCAATTTCTCCTCTCACACTTCTCTTCTCATCTTTTCTGTTCTGTTCTGTTCTTCTTGGCTTGCTTGTTACTTTTTTCCCTTGCCTTGGGGCGTTGAAACTTCAACAACATCTCAACTAAGACATTCGAAATAGGCAGCAGCTTCAACTGGAGCTCCATCTCTACACTGAGCAAAAAATCAGTTCGATGTTCAAGAAGTTAATGGATTCATTTAAATAAAATATTCCAATGAATGTTCTACATTTAGACTAAAACCTCGAACGCTTAGCTAAAGATTAAGTTGAAAGTTAAAATTTAAATTATAGTTTTTTTTTTCAGTGTAATTGCAGCATGAGCTGTAGCATTTTTGGATGTCTTTTTCTCTTTTTTTGTTAATCGATTTTAAATTGAAGTTTGATTGATTGAGATATGCTGAGCTGTGCTGTGGAATCCTTAGAAAAGGAGAAATGAAATGGGTACACTTGACATTCATCCCCCCCTAACTCTTGCACCATCATCGTTCATTCTTTTCCACTCTCTTCCTCACTCTCTTTTACATTTCCTTCGCTGCACTTGAGCCGCATTTTAAGGGTTGGAATGAAAATTTTAAACAAATTGAAATTGAAGCTAAAATTGAATTGAAACTGCAACAAGCGAAGCGATAAGAAATACTTGGGCATATTATCAGTTGGGCTTGAGAATTTCCAGAATCTTGGGAATCTTCTGAGAATCGAGGAGAGCCAGCTGTGTATTGTGTTTTACATTTAATTCTTTCATTAGCTCAACTTTGATATACATATATGCCCCAGTGAATTACTTTAGTGGAGTCAAAATTGTCGGTTCGTCTGTAGAAATGCTTAGATCTCGGGCTCTATAATAGGTATAGCGATCAAACTTGGTATTCGATTTATGCAGGTAATATAGATTTGTAATATACATTTATTCGTGTCGTGACACTTATGAAACCCTATAATAGGTATAATTATGAAGGTATAAGTTTTATTTCCCGGTCACTCCATAGATAAACGATTTTTAACTGATCAAAAGACAAATTTAACGAATTTTTAATGATGTATGCACATATTGAGCGAGAGGTAACTATGGACCACTGTACACATTCCACAACTGATTGTTCGATTCGACGTTGTTTTTTTTTTTTTTTGGTTGCCATGCCACATGCAACCTGCAACCTGCCACCTGTTTCTCTGTCCACTGCTGTTTACATCAACCTGTTGCTCTTGTATAATATCCGTTGGCATCTATACACTGTCTTTACCCCTACATGCTCCCTCCACAAACATCGTCTATCGCTATGCATTGTTTTGTTCCACGTTCCACATTAATTTGCCACAATGTTGTTGCACGCAACTTGCAGCCTGAAGTTGATTTTTCCCGTCATGCCACCAAATTACGTACATGATTGACGAATTTTCCACTGAGGTCGATCGATAGATACAACAACCTGTATAACTAATACTGTATATTGTCCAATATCGATCAGTCTTCACACAGATCTATCAAAATTAATGAGCGAACAAACCCATCAAGTTTAAAATAGAACAATCTCTGTACAAGACAAAATATCTGATAAAATGAATGCTGTAAATGCTTTAATTTATATGAAATCTATACTCTTTGCTAATCGATAACATCGATTATTCTTTATGGCAGTGTATCTATGGTATGATACCACTAGAGCCATATAATTAGCATACGATTTAAGAGATGAATTAACAATTTAACGCTCTGAGCAACTGAGCTGATATAGGAGAACTCGTTTAAACATCAAATGATCTCGATAAAACGAGATCTACAGGGTATCTGGGCAACGCATCTACATGTTTGTGTGTAACGTTTGGGCCATTAGCAACACCTTAGGCTACATAATTATGGTCAAAACTATAAATCTGGCAGCTCGTTGCGCTTAACAAGATACAGCTACAACTAAAAGATACAACTAAAGATAGAGATACAGATACAGATACATTTACAGATACAGATACAGATACATATTGCTTAAACTTGTGGGCGTCTATGTTAATTTTACGCATAATCATAAAAATTGTTAATTTATTTAACTTCTTTTTATTTTGGCAGCGAAACGAAATGCCACAATTCGATGCTCTATCAAAATTATATCCGAAAGTTACAACAAAAAATTAGAAACAAACAGTAACAACATTAAAATAACTGAAAGAAACTATGACAAGCCTTTGACTGAGCTCTTGCCATACGCTACATTCCACGCATAAATAAAAAGCTAAGCTCATAGATACGCACATACACATCCACACACACACACACATACACATACACATAGATCTCATACACTTAAAGCCGATAACAAATTCTGGCTTTTGTCTTTTGGCTTGTTTCTGTGGCTTTTAGCCACGTGCTAAAGCTGAAACATGTCGGTGCTGCTGTTGCTGCCTTTAGGCTTTTATGAAAATTAACATTTTAATGGGTTTTTTACTATCTATTTGCCTATTCATTTATTGTTTTGCCATTTTTATACCCTTTATCTTGTCACTTTGTACGTCCTGAAGCTGAAGTTATCGATGCCAGGGTGCACTTAGGGTTAGGCGGTAGAGAAACTTCTTCTAAACACATATACTACAACTGATGTTGCTTAAACCTTATCGTAACTATCGAGATATATGTATAGATGGTAGGTACACGTATAGCTACTTTGATAAATGTATCAACTGATACATAATGAGCTTGATCTAACTAAATCAACATTAATGTGTATACAATGTATCGATGAAAAAACATAGATGCACCAAGAATGGAAGGCGAAATTGTAGATATATCGATAGATCGAGAAGTAGATAGATAGATAGACATATAGATAGAGATATAAATAGCTTGATATACTATATACCCATTGATATAGAGTTATATAAAATGTGATTTAGATTAATGTATATATGTTATCATTGAAAGGAGTCGTAGATTTTTGTATAAATAATTCCTTAGATACAAAGTATTGATATTGTAAACATAATATCTGTAGAAAGATAGATTTGCTAGTTACATACAATGAGTATTTGTAGGGTTCTCTATTCGACCGACAACAGTCTGTGGTCAGCCACACACGCCGACAGAGAGTTTTTCCATTTGATTGGCGTTGGGCTTCGGGACTGAGGATAGAGACTAGCTGGACCCGGAACATCGAATAGAATCGAATGCCGATTGAAGAGCTAACAGTTGACAGCAAATAACTACAACGGCATGTCGATGTCTACGCAAAACTATAAATTATTCTGGCTGTCCAACTGTCCATCTGTCTGTCTCTCTGTCTGTCTATCGTGTGTCTCTTCTGTCAGTCACAATCAAGCATTGTGTCTGCATAGTTCTTGATTTCGCGTTTGCTTCGTTCAATGCTGTATTGTTGTAGCTCTAACTTATTAAGTTGGCCGCACAATGAGGCCCATTCTTCCAGAGTCAGGATTCAGATCAAGTATAGAATGAAGAGTGAAGATTGGTCACTCTGTAGAGTTTAATAAAGTGGATTTAGTACGGCACAGCTGGCATTTCAGGCAGACTTTCGACCACGTGGAAAGAGTGGAAGATTGTAACAAACTGGAGAGTGGGAAGAAGGTTGATTCCACTGGTGTGGAGACCGTGTAGAGTTTTGTGGAGTAAGCCGCATTTGCTGCAGTAGTGTGAAATTGATTTCTGTTGCAATGAGGAGACTCTCGAGTTGTGTGCAGATGACAGGGCAATTTCGGCGGCTCTGCAGCTCGTGCTGCGTCTATGACGATGCGAGAGAGAGCGAACTATGGGCCACTGGCTAACCAAAATGGGTGCTGCGTGGGCTGCGGCAACAGCGTATACGCCCCCGGGGCAGTTAAATTGTCAAATTAAGCGGAATCGGAGCAGAGCAACGTCTGAGTCTTTTTTTTTTTTTTGGGCGCAGAGTCAGAGGTCATAGCACGTGGGCAACAATTGGCTATAGCAATCAGAGCAACCAGAGCAATCATAGCAACCATAACAACAATAGCAACTCTACCAACTCGTGCGACATGTCGTCAATTGCTGCGATCTGATTCGATCGTAGCATCTTTTAGTTGGAAACGGCAGATACACAACCTTAACATCCAGCGTTGCCAGACTTTTGGGAAATTATAACCAAATACTCATTTTTTTTGAAGTATGCGAAGGTTTTCCCATTGAAACTGTAAGTTCAAAGCAGGGCTGGAAATGATCTTAGAAATCGAGATATATACATATAATATATGAAAACAATCTACAATTGTAGCTTGTATAACTGATATTTAGCTGGCTTGTGCTTGTTCCAAGACTTTGATGCAAATGAACTTCTCTATTTTTTTGTGTTCGAGCTGAAGACGGCAAAGCGTAGAGTATTCAATAAGTGCATTAATTTCAGGGTCAGCTGCAGCATAGTCGATGTTGTATTGTTCTTACTGTTGTTTTTGTTGCTGCTGTTGTTGCTGGCAACTCGTTTATTACTGCTGCAACTGGCAAATTGGCAACTGGCGCTGAGAGTAGCTGAAATGATGCCAACAGGTGCTCAACATTCTTGGCATAGTTTTGCCTGAGCAATTTCATGCTTCCATTTACTACACTGTTCCAAGGGAGCCAGTACGGTCTAGGAGAAGGGGGATGTTGGTCGAAATGCAGGATTGAGTTTGAGTCGATTGAGCAATTGTTAATGTTAGTCATACTCACGTTTAGTCATTAGTTCTACGGGTTAGAGAGAGTGCGGAGTTATTCTTTCTAGCATTTCACTGGAATACGATGAACTATCGTCTTATTGATTTTATTGATGGATAAATATAGTTATACTATACTTTGGATTATAATTATCGATAATTATCGATAGTCATACTCACGTTTAAGCATTAGTTTTACGGGTTAGAGAGAGTGTGTAGTTGTTCTTTTCATCATATCTCGAGAATACGATGAACTATCGTCTTATCGATTCTATTGAACGATAAATATAATTGTACTATTCTTTATAATTATCGATAAATGTGCATTTAAAACTAAATGGGTGCATGAGTAGTTTTGAGTAGCTTACAAACATAAATATGTGTATTCATTCATAGCATTCATTAAATCTTGCGGTCGAGCCATGTTCATTTTCGTTTAGGTCTTATGTCACGTTTCACTATAGCTGAAAAGTGAGAAGACGAGATGACAAGAGAACGGGAAAGAAATGCTGGCGCCATGCAGAATGGCAACAGCGCATATGACTTGGCCTTTTATGCAGCGTTGTCCATTTTCATAGCCCATTTCAATTTTCATGCTGGTCAAAAGCGACAGCAGCAATAACTTAATAACTTTGGCCAGCAATTTTCGACAATCGTTGGGCTTCGTGGCCCTCGCCATGTCTCCATCTCCATCTCCATATCCATCTCTGTCTCTCTCTCTCAGTCTCAGTTTCTCTCTCTATCTCGCTTTGTCCAATTGTTTATTTCTGTCTATGGATTTTCTTTTGTTGGCACAGAATGTTCATTAGCCTTATGTAATTGTCGCAAATTCGTTGCGTGACTTCTGACCAAGTTGATGATGAGTTCAGCGCAATCTTGGCCTTCGTTCTACTGCTGCTGCGGCTTCTGTGTGGCCCAAAGAATGAGTCAGTGAGAGGAAGAGAAATATTGGTATATTTTTATCCAACAAAATATGAACATAGAGTATGAACACTATATATGATATGGTGAGAGTTTTATATAGAGTGAGATTTAACGAGGTCGTAAATAGACGATCTGCTGATCTAAAATTTTCGTATAGGTCGTAAAACATACATACATATATATACCTCGTCGGAATATAGAGTATATAGTATGCATTGGTATATATATTTGTATATATATCGAAAAAAAAGCTCTCCCACTTTCTAATTCGAAGCGTTTATACAGACAGACAGTTGGATATGACAGCATCTGATCGACCATTCGATCTACAACTGATCTAGAATATATATATATATATATAGGGTTTTCCCTATAATCATTGGAATCTGTTTTACACTTTCCATATTATTATAGCTTGGATTATTTATATTCAGTAAGGTATTAAAGGGTTTAGCAAGAGAGAGAGAGAGAGACAGAGAGAAGCATATATATATAGTACACGAAGAGAGTGTGATCGAGAATGACGTGATAGAGTGTGTTGAATGCGTAAATTTTGCGTTTATATCTGCAATTTCTTGTAATTTATGAAGAATTTTAATCAGGCTACCAAAATGAAGACCATAGCACACATGAAGAAACACACACAAAAGACACACAGTTACACGAGCTATGACTGAGAGATAATGCTAGATCGAATTGGAATTGACAGGCGCAGAGCATTGCAAGTTGTTGTTGCTCTTGCTGTAGTTGTAGTTATTGTTGTTGTTGTTGTTGTTGCATTATGATTTGCTGCAACTGACTGTGACTGTGGCAACAATCAAAATTGCCTCAAATTGTTGCATTTCACGCAAGCGACGACGACTCGACGACTCGCCAAACAATTGACCGCAGCAGCAGCGCCAATTGAAATGCCTGACCAGTCTCATAACTGCTCCCGAGCCTTGCCGCTTCCAGCTCCCCCCCCCCCCCCCTTGACGTCCCATGACAAACCCTCTACTCTGTCCGCGTTGAAGCAGCTGCATGAGTGCCTTGGCTATGCGACTCTGCCTCAGTTTGCCTGGGCCGATTATCATATTTTCGTCAGGCGAGTCGATTAATATGCAAAACATTAAGTTGGCTGCGCTACAGGTGCGCCACGAGACGCAGCATAGAAATTATGTTAATATGCTTCTACTGCTCGTTCTCCCTCTCTCTTCCTCTCTCTCTTTCTCTTTCTTTCGCTGGCAATTAGCACTTTGAATATTTATTTTTACATATATATAAATTTATACACATATATAGTTTCTTTCTCAGATATGCAGCAAATTCGTAGTAAGCTCCACTTGATTTCTAACAGCAAAATTGATGTCCAAAGTATTTTAATTGAGCAGTTCGGTCGGACGCTACCGGCACTTCAACACGCTGCACCCAATTTGTGGCAAGTCTATCCTCATTTAATGCTCAAGGTTTAGCAGCCCTACCTTGACTAAAGTTAGACATTTGAGTTGAGTTCAGTTTAGTTGAGTTATTGGGGATCTTGAATGTCATGCAATCGGTTCGGTCGTACAACATCGGAAATATATAATTTTGTACAAGGGATTTATTGATTTTTGCATTTTCCGACCTAGTTTGAGTTAAGGTTCAACAACATTTCAGAGACGATCAGTCTGAAGGTACTACTTTTGATCAACATTGTACTGTCAATTACAACTGAGTCTCTACAATAATATATCGATAAAATGAGAATAGTTATAGTTTAAGGGCTTACTGTAACACGAACTCCCTATGCATAAACCCAGGCTACCCTATTTATAACTTTATAAGCTGAACTAGATAAATACCGATTGGAATATAAAGGCATCCAAAAGAGAGAAAGAGAGATCGTACGGACCGTGTGGATCGTAAAACCTTAAAACAAATCGAAATATATGCTAGAGAAACTAAAATTCGGTTGTTGTGGCATATGCATAATTAATTTAACATAAATAACATATAAGCAACAATTAGCATGAACTAAATCTAAATTTAAGCTATAATTTTATGGTTCTATCGAGAGGGTTCTCATTCGAATACTATTATATAGTATATGATTTTCGTAAGGCCCTTATGCTGCGCCCGCACTCTACCACTCTGTACGCCTAGAACTGGAGCAACTGTATATAATCAGCATGTTCAAGTTCAATTATAATACTTCCTAACTCTTCAAGAAAAATTAAACACAACTGCAAAATAAACAAAAAAAAACCGTGAGAATAAAAAACGAGTTCGTTGTCTAAGTCTTTTGTTAGAGACGGCGTCATTTGCCATTTGCCGAATGAATGAATGAATTCTACGCTAAACAATCGGCACTAGCAATTAAAAGCGGCTTGTTTTACTCGAATCTGATCGACTAGTACATGCCCTAGAAACGAAAATAAAACATTTTGTGTATATCTTACGGCTACGCAATATTTGGGCACGTTTATTAGTTTATACAGGGTATCTGTGTATGAAATATATAAGATATTGATATATATGGGTTACTGCACCTACGAAGAACCGACTACCAACTAATATAGGGAACATACCCATAAACACCAGTGCTTACAAGCTGTTTAAACTCTCGTGTCAGCTAAATTCCCTTGAATATTAGCTGTTACAGGGTATGTGAAGTATACAATACCTGAAATTGCTAATAGAGGGTATCTGCGCATACAAAGTATGCTAATGGTAACCGGTATAGAGTATATATCCACTCCAGACATCTACAACATTAAAGTACTTGCTGCTCCCTTACAGTGCATACAGTTTTCACAGGGTATTCATGCAATAATATCGATTTTATACTCTTCTGCTGTTACAGGGCATTTGAGCGTGTATCTATGGAATTGCATAATTCTATTCAATAATTTTCGTTTGACTATTGGCCCTAACACTTCTGTGATATGTTGACCCACATACCCTGTAATCGGCTCAACATTCTTATGGACTTTCACTTGCAGCGAACGTTTCGGGTTTTCGGGGTCACAAAGCTTTAAATGTTGTTCGAAAAAAAAACGACATAAACAGAAGTAGATGTGGAAATAGAAGAAGTTGAAAGATATTAAACAGAAGAAGAAGAAAAAGAAGAAGAGGAAGGAAGGAGAATGAAAAGCATAAGTAATAGATGAACTAAAAGCTTTAGATGAAGCGGGTTGCTTGTGTAAAACACGAGAGCCACACACAGATGAGGGAGAAGATGATGCGAAAGAGAAAAGCGCAAAGACAACGAATGATGCAGGACGGGTGGGGGCGATTGGGGTCTTAATTGCTAGTGACACGGCAGCCGTCATAAGCTGTAAAGGTGCGGGTGGAATTTGCTGTTGTTGTGGCTAACGCATTAGCTATATACCCTGTAGCGAATTGATGAGAAAACATGGCATAGGAATGAAGCCTATGCATGGAGAAGTCTAACCGTGATAAGTAAGCGTCATGTAGCGTGTGATTTTCCTATAACGAGTAACTTATACAGGGTATATAATAGTCGAATACATGCGTTTGAAGTTTTTTTTTATTGTTATGTGAATCTAACACTGCATTTCTCCTTCATTTACAGCTCCAGCCATGACAGCTCTAGCTACAGCTTAAGCCAAGGTCTGGCCACATTGTGAAAGTTTGACAGATTGACAGATTGAGCAATTGAGCGTCGCTTTGATTGCCCGAGAAATACAAATACAAACACAAACACTCACACACACGCACACACTGAGCACCCACAATGACCACTCATGGCATGACGCCTATGTATCGCTCAGCCACTGGCGCTGTGGCGCTGCCTGCCACGCCCATAGCTGCCTCTGGCATTGCAGCTACCAAACATTTGGCGAAACCCTTTGCTGCCGGTGCCGTGCAGCATGGGGCAGAGCGGACACGCCTACTGGAACTGCTGCGTGCACCCAATAATTTGACATCACCCACACTGGAGCCCTCGTCGAAGGGCCTGCTCAATGGACCCGGCCAGAACAATTGCTTTCTCAACTGTGCGGTACAGGTAAGTGTTACAAGATTGATTTTACTATTATATGATGTTGTATACCCTGTAATGGAATGTTTTAAAGAATATTTAAAGCCAAATGTTACTATATTACTACTATTACTACTACTGTTTTTATAATTCGATATTTGTCGATAAATTGAAAATAATCATTACATCTTGACAACATTGAGGTTGACACAAATCAAAGCGACCCTATTATGCATCTGATGGCACCGGTACAAGGCCAGGGTCAGGCTAGACTCAAGATTCACATGAAGAAATGAGAATTGTTGTTTCACATGCTTATAAAAGGGGGCCAATGCAAAAGGAGACGGTGCTACATGTTCTGCTGCCCTGTCATTTGCATGGGAAATAGAAAATGGAAAAGCGAAAGGGTGCAGAGGCATGTGACGTGCAACACAAAAAAAAAAGAAAAAAAAAACAAACGCCACCCAGTTGCATAAATTTTGTAAATATGATTCGAATGAGAATACGAAGAGAGTTTGAGGTGGAGGTAGATGTAGATCTAGATAAAGATCTGCCATATCTGATACAATGAACCGTCCAATTAATGGAACAATTACGACGACTGAAACAAGAAATGGGACGCTTGGGAAGACAAACAAATTATTATTATAAGCCTTGAATAAAAAGGTGATAATATTATCACATATGATGATGATTAGATCGAAACTAATAGAGATTTGATCACATAAGCAAAAGATCCATAGAAACGTGGAGAACCTTTGCTATTCCAGCAGTTCAGAAAGCTATTAATAGCTTTTGTGGCACATTAATTGTCTATTGTGTGAGTCATGTGGCACATAAAGACAGTGAGCCATGCTGTACAGTAGGCAGTTGGTAAATTGGTTCAGGGTTTACGTAAATCACGCTACCAAAAAAAAACCCCCCCCCCCAACAACAACAATAATTGTAATAGAAAAGTGAACCAATTGACCAGTTGACTTGTTGGCTAACGAGCATGGGCACTAACTACACGCCCAGTAGCTGTGCCACGGGTGGGGCGGGAGGTGTTGCAGGCAACTACGAGGTGTGGCAGCATCTACAATATTTAGTTGTTATTGTTTGGGTTTGTTTTTTTATTATTATTATTATTTTTTTTTTTTTGGGCGTGTCAACAATAACAACAAACAATGTTGCTCACATCTCATGCAGATAAATATTAAGACGTAGATGAAGCGTATGCCAAGCCCCCAACCTTAAACACCCGATCTTCGAGTATGCTGCATGCCCCAAACTTAGGCTGACAATTGCTGCTTTTAGTGTTGTTGTTGTCATTGATTTGTTTGTTGACATGACACAAATTTGGTGGCTCAACGAAAGCGCACTCGGTGCTGCGATATAACAGCGTATTTCTCTGAATGATTGAGCAACACATACCCTGTTTTATTTTTTAAAGTTGTAGATCTCGATTCTTTTAACAATTACAAAGCTCAAATTTGGCATACCTTTAGTTTTCCAATATATATAGCTAAGTTGTTTTTTACATATCGATTATTCCCACGATCTGTAACGCAAATCGTTAATTACCTTTTACAGGTTATATTATATCTATATATATTTGATATTTATCTATGGCATATATAAACATATTCATCTGCTATGCTGAAAACTTAAGAGTAATCCTTCATTAATTTCATAAAAATTTTTTCAAATCTCATATGCCCTGTTTATAGGGTACGGGCTGCATTTGCTGTTTGCTTTGGAGCGGAAGCAGCGGCGACTGTTGCAACTTGTAAGTGGCAAGTGGCAAGTGGCAAACAGTGAGAACAAACAGACGTTGATGATTTCACTTGATATGCTTTTAATGTGTTTCTTTTTCTGGCCAAAGACGCGAGACTTCAAGACCTGAAGACCTCAAGAGGCCAAAACCAAAGGCAGTCAACTGCAACGACAACGAGACCCCAGACGACAACAGCAATAAGAAGAAGTTGAAAAACAACAACAACGAGAACAGAAAAAAACCTTCCTGTGGCATGATGTTGGGCAGGGGCAGGGGCAGCGACACTGGCAGGGACAGATTATGGTGTAATAAAGTAGCAACTCCATTTTCTTTGGCTTCAATTTCAATGTGTCTGCAGCTTAAATGCATATACATACTACACACATATAAGTATTTGTATATATCTATACATCTATAGTTATCTCCTTTAGATCATTGTATCACATCATAAAGATCGATTCGTTTTTTCTTTGATATTTGCAATGTTGAGGATAGATTTGAAATGGGAAAAGAATATGGTTTCATTTCATACAACTTTGATATATCTAGCACAAGCACTTCACTAGATGTGTTAAATCTAACTAATCAGATATTAATAATGTAGGTACGTATATATTTCGTAGGGTTTTCCCCCGCCTTGGTTTGTTAGACAATTTGTTGAAACTTGAGCAAAACTTCCAGTTCTTACTTATGATACATAATGCGTCTTTATTACATGCAATACTAAATTGAATAACCACATAGAGTATAAATATATATATATATATATATAAAATAATATATATATATATATACATAGTGAAACTGGAACTGCTTTGGCTGCTTTCGGTTACGGCTGAGGGCGCTGCCTGGGAATAAGTTGCAGGTTGCTAGTTGTGAGTTGGGAGTTGCGCGTTGAAGTCATTGTGCAAGATCTTCATTTTGTGGCAACAACTCCTGAACTCAATTCTACGTCTTTTCCTGTGTGTGCGTGTGTTTCCTTAACTTTGACTTTAGGGTTGTTCAGAAGATTTCGGGCTTGAAGCACGTCTTACGAGTGTGCTCATGCCCAATTTAACAAAAAAAAAAAAAAAGACTCATATCTCTAGACCTTCACTAATATCATGCATGGAGCTTACGATGTTTAAAAACACGCCGAATACATGCGATTTTGTAAAACCAGTTCACTTTGAAATTCTTAATTTCATACTACATTGTATAGTATAGTATGTACTATATATCAAAATTTAACCATCCTACGTTTGTAGTGGCCAAGATCGTAGGATTCGTGTTGATGTACAAGAGCATAGGGTTGATACATAGAACTCGATCGAATTGTTTGATAAGCATTCAATTGAGTTTCAGCATAAAATATGTTGCTTGAACGTTTTGTAAGGCTCAGGTTTATCTAGTCAAGAAACATGTTATTGTAATTGTTAAATTTATGAATTCTTAGAATGGTTAGATATTTGGGTATGCTAGACGTTACGTGCTGTACAATTTGTGTCTAATTGAGACACAAAAAAAAATAACATTCGAAGGGAATCGAAATCAAAATTCAAATCAGCATTGAGACTTCCGCCTCGATTTGCTTGTTGTACAAGTTGAAACAGTTTTCAATTAGCTCTCATTGTTTACATGATATTTTCGTTTCTATTTCCATTTTCATTTTCATTTTCATTTCCATTCCTATTTCCATTTTCATTTACATTTTTACATGCATTTCCCGTGGTCAAACTTGCCTCGGAAACCCATCAAAAGTCGAGCACCCAAGGTGAAAGCGGCGGCATTTCAATTACTTTTCTTTTCAACTTTGTTTTTTTTTTATGCTCTTGTTCGTTTTTAACTTTTATCTTTCATGTTATTTTGTTATTTTCTTTTTTTTTCAACATTTTGTTGTTTCATTTGTTATGTTTTTGATGTAATTGTTGACCCAAGAATGTCGATTACCTTTACTTCCTCTCACTACTATACTATAGCAATGGCTATATTTGTGATATTTGCCAATTTTTTGCTGTTCAGTTGGACTCTATCAATGTGAAATGGTTGATTATGGCATAATTGTCGTGTTTACCAAACGGTTTCTTAAATTGCCAGAGTACCTTGAGACTTTTATATGTGACCATCATAAAAAATTGTTATGATTTGTGTAAATATGTTGGTTTATAGATCATGTCCATAAATTTCCATATGTGTTTCAATTGCATAGGGTATACACCTATCCACATGCCAAATTTGAAAACTCCCAATTTTTTACTTGTCTAGATCTAAGCATTTATATAGTCAACGTGATATTTATATAGTATATATCGATTGTAAAGTTTGTAGTTTCGATTCTAAGGTTCTGCACGACTCGTAAAACCGTTTTTATACCAAATTTGTAGCCGCTTTAATCTGTTCGATGTGATTAATCATATATGTGGGCACTGCCACGCCCACAACTGCCTTGCACTTGCAGCGACCTGTTAAACCAAATGCACGTGTACTGGCAGTGAACTCTGTGTGTGGTCCACCCACACGAATCAGAAACAAGGTTGGGGGACCACCGAGACAGCGGAAGAGTTCCAAAGCATTGGTTGGTTAAGATGCTTAGGGTTACAGATGCAGATACACATTCAGATGCATATCTTTTATAAAGACTATGGGAAGTTCAATGATAAATGAGCTGCAGCTGTGGCTATTGTTGTTGTTGTTGTTTGCGGTTGTTTCGCTGCATCGGATGCGGCAATCGGTCAATTGTCAGGCTGTCCATCATTGTAGCAGTTCGACATTCAATCATTCAATCATTTCAATTAGCCAATTACGCATGCCAATTGACATAAAACTAATTACAGGTGCTGATGTCGTAATTTGCAGTTAGCGCTGCTGTTGCTGTTGTTGTTGTTGCTGCTGCTGCTGCTGCTGCTGCATGTGGAGCAAGTGCAACGCGCTGCACGGAAGTTGCACAAGCACCGATAACTGCATCGATAGACTCCAATTAAGAATTGTTGCCATAATTTGCAACGGAAGTATATATATACCAGTTCTCTCCCTCTCTCTCTCTCTATCCTTCTCCTTCTTTCTACCTCACTCTTGCTCTCTCCATCCTTGTCTTGAACTCCTTTGTTGGATCCGTTGCTTCCGTTTTGTTGCCCTGCGAAAGGGAAATGTTTCCGCTTCCCTGTACAACACAGTCAACTAGCTACAATCTCTTCTAATCTCTCTCTCTCTCTCTCTCTCTCTCTCTCTCTTTTTCTATCACTCTTTCTCTTTCTATCCATCTGTCTGTCTGTATTTCCTTGGATGGGAGCAGTCCACCTCATGTGGGGTCCCCTTTAATTGTGCCTAATGATTGTGTTTAGGGTCAGTTATGGGCGGCATCTTTTGACCCGAATATGACTATGATTGAATATGAATACGCATTCACTTGAAATACACGCACTCACACTCATTCACACGCACTCTTTCACGCATTCACTTGCTCATATTACCAAAATTTGCCTCAAGGCCCTACATTTTGTAGTTTGATTCGCAGCCGTATAAAAAAAAAATAAAAAAGAAAAAGAAACAAAACTTGAAATCTTGAAAAAATTCCAAGCTAAATTCTATATTTGGTCTTAACAGTCTGATCATTATTAACAACTGTATCATAATGATATTATAAGCATGATCATAATCACGATTAGGGTATTTCTCTCGCTCTAACTCTTGCCCCTAAGATACAGGTCAGATCAGAGTTTTTGCCGCTGCCAGGGTTAATTAATTTTCTGATACGTCAGAATGAAATCAATGAAACATTAATCGTTGTCCCCCCTTAAAGACAAACGCAAACAAACAACGAAATAATAAATAAATACTTTAATTAATTAATAAAGAAAAAAGAAGGAGTACGAAAAAAAGAAACAGCAAAACCTCAAGAATTCCATAAATTATGACACAGGCAAGGCCTTGGGTATAACCGAATGCTATCTGAGGCGATGCCATTTGCCTGTGGCACGCGCCACAAATCCCAACAACTTGAAGATCTTAGCTGGAATTTTAGCCTAGGTTTAAAGCTACCCTTGAGGCTCTGAGTATAGGGTATGCTTCTGTAGAACATGTTACATTTTTCGCTTTTTCGCTTTTTTTTTTTATAACTGGAATCTTCATCTGGCGCTTCTTCATTTACTTCACATCTCTTTCATGTAACGCGATCTGAAGCCAATGACATCAACAACAACAACAACAACAACAAGTTTCAGATGATGAAGGCGTACTGTCAGACCCAACTGTAGGAACAGAACAACAACAGCAGCATCGAGTGCTGCTTGAGAACATTTCAACATTTCACTGTAGTCTGTCGATCGTCTGTCTGTCTTCTGGCGTTTGTATTCTGTGGTTGCCGTTCCATGATGCCATTCGCTAGCGGCACTTTGTCGTAGGCGGCTGATCATGGGGCAGCCATAAAAGTGACACCCCCACTATATCCCTCATGCTGCTTGCCCTTGCGCATTAAGAATTCTTTTGAACAGCAGATTCTACAGCTGGAGCCGTTATATAAGAGAATATCATTTTGCTTAGTTCATTATACCCACTCACAGTGTGCATAGGGTATAATTGATTATCATGGTACACAAATTGAGCATACCATATACTATATATATGTCTGATCAGCATTAGTAGTCAAGTAAACATTAAGATCTCTGGAAATCGAAAATCTAGAGAGATAAGATTTTGTATATAGACAGTTATAAATCATTCCTGGCTTATCTTTGTTTGAATTTTGTATAATTCCTTACTCTATGACGCATAATATCAACAACTGAATGAGATTTATTATTATAACAATTGAAAATTGAATACTTGGCATAAATATATAAGATATTAATACCAACTTACACTGGAGACTAAGGATACAATTATGTGAACAAATTTTTTCATATGAAATAGAATAATAGCCTATATGGTAGGATATATAAGGAGTAACATAACAATAACTTCTTTGCTTGCATTTAGAAATTGTGATACTATTGTAAAAATTTTATAAGTGTAGAGAGTGAATAAAAAGCGTGAACAGATCACAGTGATTGTCACGCTTCCGTCGACGCGACGACGGCTCTAACGGTAAGGAGCCACGCCCCAAACAGGCGCGATGACAACGATACAGATACAGATACTATACCATAAAGCAGAATTGCAGAGTAAAGCAAAAATGAGAATCACAGAGCAAAGCTGAGAAGCGCAGAAAGACGCAGAAGAGTTTTACAGGCGGTCGCATACGGAAGTAACGAATAGGAAGTTGAAGTAGCAAATGAGTCACTTTACCACGACAGGAGGAAGTCACTTGCCAAAAATGATGAAAAAAAAAGAGTAGAAAAGTGTGTGGAAAAGTGTAGACAACGAACTGAAGAACAGAGACCAACAGAAGAAACAGAAACAAGCACATAAAAATTGCTCAGGTCCGTTCTGCTATAGTAATTCGAGGGCGTGTGAACCCAACAATCACCATAAATCGGGCCACGGGCATTGGCCATTGAGCTGAAGTCCTCTGAACTCTGGTCTCTGAGTCACAGAAATGAGTAATGAAATGATATATTATAATCAATTGTAGCTAGATCGTATATTTAAACAGAAAGGTTTCTAATGACGGTTGCTTTAGCATTTTTCTGAAATTTCGTAATATTCTTCTTTGTTTGTCGATTTCGTACAATTCAACATCGTTAAAATTGATTGAATGTATTGATTTGAGAAAGATGTCACAATATATTGAAATTCATAGAACATAAGTGAAGTTTTTAGCTAAGCTCAGCTAAGCCTTAGGCGCTGTCCTTGGCTCTTGAGCCAAAGATGAAATTTGGCAAGACCTTTGAATCGCATCTAACCAGAGAATGGCGACAACAGTACATGCGATACACCGTAAGAAATAACATCAATGTATATACATATATATGTAGAAAATACAAAATACAATCTACTTCATATTTATTATCATTTAGGAGTTGAAATTCATGATACGCCGTGCTTTACTGAATGCGCCCAGTGGTGACAATGTGGATCCGTTGCAACTACAGAACTACTATGCCGCCTTCGAGCGGGAATTCTTTGCTGAATGTCAGCGCGAATTGCAGCGCGTGAACAATTTTTATGCGGAGAAACTGGCGGAGGCGCGTCGCAAACATGCCACACTGAAGTTGCAGCTCCTTGCTACCATGCGTTCCTCTGGCCCCGGTCAGAGTAACAGCTCAATGCACTCACTGCATTCTGGGTATTCGGTGCAGGCGTCCAGTCATTCCAATGCACGCCGTGTGATGACACCGCGCCAGCTGGGCAATGCGTACTCTGAGTTCTATTTGACGCTGGTGCTGCTGCAGAACTACCAGTCATTGAATGAGATGGGTTTTCGCAAAATTTGCAAGAAGTATGACAAACATTTGAAGGTCAATCAAGGTGCTCTTTGGTTGGAACATTATATTAATTTCGCACCATTCACCAATGACAGTGATCTGCAGCGTATGATTCACGAGGTCGAGGATATCTACACAAACTCTCTGACAGGGGGTGATCGTTCACGTGCCATGGCCAAGCTGCGTGTACCACCACTTGGTGAACCGACGCCGCCAAATATCGTTTTCAGGGCTGGTCTGGCGCTGGGTATGTTCCTTATGCTTGTTGCCGCTGCTATCTTTACGTGTAAGCCATATTTGTCTCTCTACCACACTGTCGCACCCTCTATGAGAGAACTTTTCTCATTCTCAGCAACCCTCTGTTTTTTTTTATGAGAGGCCCTCTCTCATTAGAAAAACATATCATTTACAAAAGTCGATTATTTTCCTATATTTGTATGGAAGTGCATAAGCCTATTTTCCTAGACTATCGCCGACCGCCCTGTAGTGGCAACGTTGATGGCTTCATACACCTGTATCGTGGTCAATTCACCTGGGTGATATTCAATTTCTATATGGCAGCCAATGTGGCCGGCTGGCAGCAAGCGGGTGTCAATCATGTGCTCATCTTTGAGATCGATCCGCGCAGTCATCTGTTGCCTGGAACCTTCCTAGAGATTGCCTGTTGTTTTGGCATACTGTGGACCCTATCCGTATTGGGTTTTCTATTCTACGATATTATGCATATAGGTGATCCCTTCATCTTTCCGCTGGTGCTGCTGATCATAATGGTGATGCTACTGATCAATCCGCTGCCCATACTCAATTGGCCGGCACGCTGGTGGACCATGAAGCTGGTGGGACGCATAATAACGGCCCCACTACACTATGTGGGCTTTGCCGATTTCTGGATGGGTGATCAATTGAATTCTTTGGTCAGATGCATAAGCGATTACTACTTAATTGTGCGATTCTATCTTACATGCTGGCTACGCTATACGATCAAGCAGGACGGGTGTTTCAATAATGATATTTTTGTGCCCATATCAAAATGTTTGCCTGCCTGGTTTCGTTTGGCTCAATGCTTGCGACGCTTTCGTGACAGTGGCTCCAAATCGGTATCGTATCTGATCAATGCCGGCAAGTACTCGACGACCTTTGTGGTGGTCATTTTTGCGACAGTGCGTCAGCACACAGATGGTATGAACGAAGTACCATTGGTACGTAGTACTTGAACGCCTACACTCTCACTCACTGTCTGGCAGCTCTTTGCAGGTGATTATGCGAATACCTTTCGGAATCCATTCACATGGTGCTTCATACTCAGCTATATCATTTCGACCGTCTACTGTTATCTGTGGGACGTCATGCGTGACTTTGGCCTCTTTCGTGTTTGGCGTGGCGAGCATCTGTTTCTGCGCGAGAAGCTCATTTATCCGCAACCCTTCTACTACTTTGTCATTATTGAGAATCTAGTGTTGCGCTGTTTCTGGGTCATTGAGCTGCTGCTACTTTATCATAAACTAGTAACGCCCTATAACATCGAGACCTGTGCTAGCATACTCGAATTAACGCGGTGAGTTCGTGTTGATTGTTAAATGGGTGTCAGATTTAGAGGTCTGAAAGATGTCTTATTTTAAGGGAGCCATCTTTTAAGAAAACCTATAAATTGAAGGCCCTTTTCTGTGTAGTTACATTTTAGGGTATTAGTTTAAATATGTTATAAAGGTTTATCTTTAAGAACCCTAGGCTTTATACGTATTATAGTTTTTGGTCTATTATTTCTGGGAAAGCTCGTTCAAAATAAGAAGTTTGTTGGGATGTTTGGGTTCGTTTAATTGTTGTCTATAGACCTTCTTACTACTGAACACATATCTCAGCAGCCGCTTTATATGGAACTATATACGTCTGGAGAACGAGCATCTGTATAACTGTGGACGCTTTCGGGCTACGCGCGATATATACCTGGAACCACTAAGTCCGCGGCAGGAACGATTGTTGGAGTCGATAATGATAAGCGAGCAGACAGACAATCGAAAACAGAAGCCTGATCAGCGGCGTCACTTAGCCAAGGAATATTTTTGAATGCAGAATGAGAAAAGGTCGATAGAAGAACTGGCTAAGCTTAAGTGCAACTGTAACCGGTAGTTATCATTAATCGATAGCGATACATGTCATCTGTTCTAGTTGCCCACTTTGTTACCCTTTGTCATCATGATGTTGTCATTTTTTCTACTTGATTGATTCATTTGTGCAAAATAAAATTTCGAAAAAAAAACCCCATGTAGAATTAAAAGGAAAATAAAAATCGAAAAACCAATAATAAGAAAACGATCGACATGATTGGACAGGATTGAGCACGCGCCAAACCGGTTCGTCAGCTGCACCCAACTTCAACTTATACGTACAGCAATTGTCATTGCAGTCACATCGATACGCAGACAGACAGAGATAGATAGTGGGAGTGAGGGAAGGGGTAGAGAGGTACATGGACATGGAGGAGAGAGAGAGAGAGAGAGAGAGACTAGCGACCGTTCTTTTAATTACCCCAAGTCGTTTAATTAGTGTAGCGATTCGTTTGGCCAAAGCAGCGCCACTCAAATTATGCTGCCTCATCGTGTGGCATGTGGCATGTGGCATGTGGCGTGCTCCATCTTAATGTCGATATGAAATGTTGCATCACAGAAAAGAAAAACAGAATTACGCATTCTCCTTGCGTCTGCTAATTCCTCATGCAAATTGTTCACTTTTGCAACTCATGCATTGCAAGGCATATATACCTTACATGCAAGAAGGATTTACAATTTATCGATAACAATTTGTGTTAACACCGTTAACCCATGTTAAACATCGTTTGTGTTACAGCTTCTACTTATCGATTTATTGATTTAATATAATAATTCTCAAAGTATTTTCATGCACAAATGCCATTATGAATATATTAAATTTAGTATTATTTTAAGTACATCTTTTGTTATTTATTCAATGGGCTTAATGTGCCTCAATTCGATAACACATTTATCGATGGACTGCAATAGTTATAATTGACATTATTTAAAAATATATAAAGAGATATTTCGATTAGTTTCTATAATAATTGAAGATTTAGACAAATTTGAATGCTTTATTATTGCTTCTCTTTGTGTTTTCTTCTTCATCTTTGAAACGTAGGGATAATCGTGTAAAATGAATCGATAAAATGAAATCCAAGCTAAAGTTGATTAGATTTCATCTAGACTCCAGTCAAGACGAGTCAAGTCAAATCGAGTCAAGTGAAGTCAAGTCAATCTCTATTTGTTTGTCACTCGGTACAAACCGGTTCAACTTCTAATCTTTCCTCGTCTCAAACTTAATACAGTAGATACTCCTGTTGCTCCTCTGATTACCTTCATATCTCGATCTCTTTTTGTCTTGCTGTTGCATGATCTGTTTGTGTTTGTGCTACCATTTGTTGCACTTTGATAAGTTGTCATTTAAACGCGTCTGGACAGCCCTGTTATTGTGGTTCTATAAGGGTTCTATAAGGGTTCTACAAGGGCTCCTGGATTGAAGAGTAAGGAGTATGTAGAAAAGAGTGTGTAGTGATGAGTGAGGAGTAGGGAGTAATCGGTATGATCGGGAGGTAAGCTGCACTAACAGAAGTGCAACAGGGTTGCACAGTGAAGGAGAAGGAGGTTCCAGTAGGAGGCACTAAGTGTAGTCATACATGTGTTAAATATAAATGCGATATCTTTGAAAATACCTGGGGTATACGGATTGGTATAGGGTATAGAGAGGGAGGGATAAATACGGAGGAATTGAGACAGAGAGAGGGTAATAAACTGAGAGCGAAAAAAGAAACCGATTTGGAGATCCTTAGACATCTTTAGAGAGTGTAAGACCGCAAGTTAGAAAGCTTGATAATGAAAGAAAGAGAACGATGCTTAGTTGGTTCAGGATGTAAGTCTAGTACAGTTGCCTATAATCGTTGTTATTGTAATCGTCATTGTTGTTGTTGTTGTTGTTGTTGTTAATTGCTTTCATGTTGTTGTCGTTGACGTCGCGTGGCTCGTGTCTTGGGTCTTGTGTCTGGAGGTGCCTCGATGGAGCCAACGAACTAACTGAATTAACTAACTTACTTAGTGACTAACTAACTAGGAAAAGCAAACCGACGAGTAGCCACTCAATGTTGTTGTTGTCGTCGTTGTTGATGTTGATGTTGTTTGTTGTTGTTGTTATTGTTGATCATGTTGCAGTTGTTGGTCAGGTACAGTTTGCTCCAAACACGCGCCAAAACCAGAGCAAAACAAACAGAAGGAGAAAGAAAGAGGTGAAATCGTAGATAAATGGATAGGTGGATTTTGAGTGGGTGTATGGCGAGTAGGCGAAAGAAAATGTTTACTTAGGATTGAAGTTAGCAAAGGAGTACAAAAAGGGGCTTAAAAGAAGCGAAGGAAGAGATAAACAGGAGAAAGTATACATCGACAATAAAGAAGAGAGTGAAAAAGTTATAAAAAATTATGAAATAAGATAGATAAGGAAAGGGAGAGAGAGTGCGAAGCATGGATAATGAAATGGGAAAGAGTAAATGAGTGGGGGTGAAAATAAAGTAGAAGAGGGGTTACAAGAAAAAGCCCAAGAATCAGGAGGAGGCACAAAAGAAGAATTGATGGAAATTTAGATTTAAAGTGAAGGTAAGTTAGAATAATCGGGATTGGACAATATTTGGAGAGAGAATTAGCAGACAGGGGGAAAGAAAGAGAGAGACTGGGAGAGAGAGAGAGAGAGAAACAGAGAGAGAGGAAAGAGCTACCCATTAGTAGAACCCCAAAAAATGAAAAGAAACACTGCAGCTGCTGAGAATCAGCTGCATTTGTTGCAAATGGCGCGCAGATAAAGCGAACAGCCTAAACAACAACATGCAACATGATGGAGAGGGGAGCGGGGGAATTACCAACATGCAACAAGCTGCAAAGCAGCAAAGCTGCAACAGTGCAAAGTCCACATCTGTTTTGGGTTTAAGCCCTTTTTTGAGCACAGCGCGTGCTAAATTTAGACAGGACGAGAGCTGCAATACACACACACAGACACACACACACATACACACACACACACACACAGAGTGAGTAAGTTGTATGCTGCCTTTTTTGTGGGAAACCAGTTAAGCTCCTTTTCCTGGTTTTATGCTGCCTTCCACTCAACAGCAGCTCTGTCTCATTCTCCTTCTCTCTCTCTCTCTTACTCTCTCTCTCTCTCTCTTTTTGGCTTGCTTGCAGCTGCGTCTGCGCTGTGTGGCTCGTGCCGCACGTTCGTTGACAGCTTCAAGTGCTGCAAGAAGAGATTTGGCACAAGGCGCTGCTCATAAATATCTATCCCCACAGTCATTTGATGCCTCTCCTCCACCCTTCCTCCTTCTCTCTCTCTCTCTCTTTGTCACACTCTCTACTCATTCAACTCTTCCCTCTCTCTCTCTCTCTCTCTCTCTCTATCTATCTATCTCTATGCTTCTTTCGCCTTTTGCAGCTGCTTTTACTCTGTTAATTTGTGCGCATAATTTGTGTGTGGCAAGTTCTTAGCTCTTCTTCTTCTCCTTCCTATTATTCCTCGTCTTTCTTCTCTCCTTTGTCTTCAACCTCTTCTTCGCCTTCTTTTGCGGGTTCTACTATCTATTGCAAGCTCTCTTTGCTGCATGTTGCATTCCACCGTTCGTTATACAAAAATTTCATATAAATATTCTATACATAATGAAACACAGCAATGTCATAGACTCTTACGGAGCGAGCTGTGGCACCTCCTCATATCTATTGCATGCAACTGCCTACAATATTCAATTTTCTATCAAAGTATTTTAGGATTCATAAATTTAAGACGTCATAGACTCTTTAGGAGTTGCGACTTTTGATGAGCTTCCAGCTAATCTCAAATTTTACATCGAAATTTAATTAGGCCTAGCATAAGTCTAGATATAGCTTAACTTGCAAACGTCATAGACCTTTCTGGAGCAAGCTTTTGTAGTCTATTTATATTACTTTGAATTCGAATTGCATAATTATTTAAATTTCTGCTAACTTCATAGACTGTGGAGTAGCTTATTGCCTTAGCTTTAAATGTCATAGACTTTATTGGAGCTAACTCTATATATGTAGGCCTCTGTCGATCGCATTCGACTGTTGCATTCGCTTAAGTTAGTTGTAAATTAGGCGATTTAGTTAGTTAACCATAGTTGGAGGTGGGCGTGGCACAGCGGTTGCGCCCACTGTAAAAGGCTGGGCTGAGGAGAGATAAAGAGAGAGAAAAAGACAGAGAGAGCGAGAGGAAGAGAGAAGGAGAGGGAGGAAGTCGAAGCAAGAGCAGGAGTGTGGTGAAGCCTCTTAAAATTGGGAAATTATGTGGTAAGTTTTTGGGTTCAAACAGTGGGCAGTCGATTTGTGGGCTGTGGGCGTGGCACAGCGACAAGTGCACTGCGTGTATGTGTGTGTGTGTGTGTGTGTGTGTGTGTGTGTGTGTGTGTGTGCAGGCCCAAGAGAATGCCAATGTAATTGCAACAAATTGTGGCACGACAGCAGCACCAACGAATTATGATAATTGCCGCAAAGTTGCAAATTTTGTTAGAGCAACAAACACACACTCTGACACACACACACACACACACACTCTGACACACACAC
>JBANCZ010000953.1:0-26514 GCA_037040025.1 Sphaerogastrella javana | reverse complement strand
TTAGAAGTATGAAAAAAAACCGATTGAAAATGAAAAAGGTCCGGCTGGACCCCGGTGTCGGACGGAGGGTTAAAGCAGAAAAGATAGAAGGAGGAAGGAAGACGAAGATGATGATGAGGTCGAAGTTGAAGAACAGACAACAAAACGCATATCTTGAATACGAATAAACGAGGACATAGATGTTGAAATGGAAATCTATACGATACGAACAGTTATTACAAATTTTTAAACAAAAACCCGCAAAAAACCAAAAAAAGAAACCAAAACGAAGAGTATAACAAATGCAAATCGACGTTTAGACGTTATGGTATACTTTTATACTTTTACACCAAGAAATATAAGAATAGAAATCAACTACGGATGTAGTAAAAGTGAAAGATATGACGATTTCCAGTGTGAGAACTAAACTAAACAACAACAAAACAAATAAAACAAAACAAACGTAACAAAGAAACAAACAAATTAAGAAAAACGTCGTCACGTTCTGTTCGTCATTTCGAGGCACATTCGCGTTTTAAACCAAATGGTTGTGCAATGCCTGCGAGTGTTTCCGGTGTCCAGTTTCCGGTTTTCATTACGACCTGGCATCCGGCACTCGCAGTGCTCTCTCTCTCTTTAAATGTCTCTATCATAAATCAAATATAAAAAAAAAAAAAACGAATACGATAACGATAACGAAAAAATAAAGAAAAACGATAACAAAATATATTATATTGTCAATCCTTAACTCGAAACACGAAACTCACTTAAATCAATGTTAAAAAGCAAGCATCGTTTATGAACTACTTACCGAGTATATATATATATATTTGAGTACATCTATATGAATGATATATACTATATGTATACAGATCTATTTGCGATTAGCATTCAAAAAAATGCTTGTAGGCAAACTGCTAACTGCAACTGTAATTGAAACTAAAATATTAATTGTTAGCCTATTTGAATTATACGTACATAGTAATGCTATTATTATTATATTTTGAGTAATAAATTATTGTTCTGTAATTTCTACTAATACCACAAATCCACCAAACACACACACATACACATTCACACACATAAGCATGCTAATTCAAATTATAATTCGTCTATTCAATTGTAATTCTAATCGATAAATAATTAATTTGATGTTCTATAGCTGTAGCTAGAGCTATAGCTGGATCTTGAAACATTTTGCTCTAACTAACCTACATACACACATAAACCCTTTGAGAACCTTAAACAATGTGAAAGAACATTAACATTTATCAAGTATAACTATCCAGATAAATTTCGTAGTGCATGTCGTCAATAAAGTTAAGATCGCAAAATGCTCTATCAACAAGTTTATTCATTAATGAGAATAATTAATATTGAATTATTGTGTAAACCAAATCTTAGTCAAAGGTCAATGAACATAGGCAAAGGTACTAATTTTAAGCACTCTCTAGTTGATTACAAAAAGCAAATTTCATAAACGATTGAAACGAATCCGATTGAAAAGTGTCGAGAAAATTGAATTGAATTCCAATTAAAAATTGAAATAGAAAATTGTAATTGATATATTATATTTGTTCTTTCAAGCTCAAGCTCAATATAAAAGAAAATCAATAACAAAAATAAAAAATAATTTAATGATATATAGTGAAACATATATGAATGTATTGAATTCAACAAAAAAGATATTTAAACTTATTTACATATGGTATATATATATATATATGTATATATATATATATATATATATATTATCGTCTATTGTTTAACTTACCTACTTATACATAGAACTTGAAAAATTAGATGAAAAAGTAAACGAATCAAAGAACAAAATAATACACTCCAATTATGGCAGATATAGTTGTATGCATTTATGTATATGTATTGTACGCTATGATTTCTCGTCGTTATAAACAAAACCAAACAAAAAATAATACTCAAAATATTGGTGGTCCGTATCGTATTGTAGTAGCAAAATACTTAACTTAATCATCATCAAGAAAACAAAAAACAAAACAAAACAAAAACGAATCAATGAATTAATCCAATTTAATTACAATTATATATATATAAATATATATTTATCTATTGAATTATTGTCAGAATTCTCTCATCAAATAGTGTATGGCTCAGTGCATATAAATGCCCAACACTCACTCACACTCACACTCACACTCACACTCACAGACACAGGAAAACACTCACACGAAAACACTTTAAGGCGACTTTTCTTCGTATTTGCATTCAATTAACATTCAATGACAACAGCTACAATTCAAGGAGAAGCAACAATACAATACACAATACATATATATATGACATACAACATACAAATTTATATAGCATATTTATTCTGTGCAATATTTATTAAGAATCAATTAAACTTTATTATGTATTAATCTGAGAATTTACGACAGCAGACACAAACATTCACACAGTCACATGAACACATACACATACACACGTAAACACTCATATATACTCACACACATATACACGCACACTCATACACAAATGAACGATGAATAACAATTTATTCAATAAAGCTATGAAATGATGTGTTTAACTTTCAAAGTTTATTTCATTCGAATATTATAATTGGTCTGAATGCAGTCCCCGACATCAGGGACCCTGTGTTTAGTATTTTCGGAACAAATTAGTATTTTTGGTGCAGTATGGTATTTTTGGGGCAGAATAGTACTTCCGGTGTGATATGGCTTCTCAGAGCATTATAGTAATTTCGGTGAGGCCCGAATGTGCATAAGAGGCGGAACCTATCAAATAACTACCTCGTCTTTCGATTATGCTTAACTGCCTGTCTGTCCACCTCTCTAAACATATAGGTAGGTATCCAAAATTGTAATTATGCATATATGTTCTAAAGCAGAAAGTTCTAGCTATGAAAATGTGCATTGTATGTCAAACTATGGGCTCCCTAATGGCTCTCAAAATTTAATAAATATTTGTACATTCATCAGTTGTAATTTCAACTGGGTTTGTTCTAAACAATCACAGTTGTACAGCAACCGTGTATACTTATCGGGATGCCTTTGTGCACTATTTTAGCTACGATAACAAAAACAAATATTATAAAGTCAAACAAAAATGTTGCATACGAAAGACCATACCACATCGAAAATATATTTCATCTAAACCCGGCTTCCTCTGTGGTACGAGAATTATTTTTCTTCAGTCCAAATTCCACTGAAATTGACTGCTAACCGATCGAAAGTACTAGGCGATCAGAAAAAGAACTTTGATCATATCGACTTAACTTCTCTCCCTTATCAAGAATATATACACTTTGTGTATACATCCTGTTTTTAATTTATGTTCTGTTAGAAACCCACTAACTTTCACTCTGTTACGCAAATAGTTTAATCATAAATATATGTATCATATATATGTTTATACTATATATATATACTGACATATATGTGAAATATTGCGACTTTAAATCTATTCGCTTTGGTAAATGTTAACTTAACCCTAAATGCAGTTCGTAAACACTCTTAAATTGTAATATTCATTAGTACAATGTTTTGGCATCAGCTACAATTCCATTCCCTAATGAAACGCTTTAGGTCTGGCATGCATTTGGACAAGGACATAAATTGCAAACTATGCTGGAAATTATACACAAAGTCAGAGAAATAGTTTTTGGTTAAGCAATGCATTTGGAACTATGAAATAAGGAACTTAGTTGGTACGGTCGTAGTATTCGGGAGGTATGAAAATCCAATTCTTCGAAAGGTCATTGATGGCCCCCACCATTAGGCGATTGAGTATGGCCAAGATGGTGCTGTGAAATGTAAAATATACAACACATATAGTAGGGGTATTTAGTACTATAGAACAGCTGCCACTTACTTGTTATCGACAAAGAAGTGGTTGAATACCAAGCTAGGAAGATCATCGGCGACAAGCATTTGGTCATAGGACGTGTTATAATCGATACGCGTACGTTCATTTGATATACGCATAAAGTTCGTCTTGGACAGATACTTCCAGAAGAGTTTCTCAAATATGGTGATGCGATTATCGATAGCCATGCTCAAGTCGATCATTTCGGCAGAGGTCAATTGACGTTTTGCTGCAAGGCGATTGACGATTGCCTCTTTTTCCATTTGTCGTTTCTCCTCATCTGTGAGCTCCTTACCAGCATCTCCGCTTGCCCATGTGTCTACGCCTACACCACCACAGGGCGTACAGATGGCATCGCTATTGTCAGCAGGCTCATCCTCTTCGGCGTCCGTGCTCTTTACATGGGTACGTATATTGAGGTGAAGAAAAACGTGCTCAACGTAGCTATCCTCCTTCCACTTGGGATCATCGATTGACTCGATCTCGGACAACTCTTCCTTGGCTATGCGAGTAGCACGATCCAGTATACGATGCACCTCCAGTACAATTGGAATACGTCGAAAGTATACCATACGTTCAAAGACTCTCACCGTAATCTGGCACAGCTTCGAATGATGTCCTTTTAGTCTAAAAATAGGCGGCTCGAACGTAACCGAAAAGAAATCACTTATTATGTAACTGCAAGAAAAATATAATAGTAATATGAGTAAGTATATGTATAAGATTAGATAAGATAAGATGAATATACCTCTGCCAGCGAAACTCCATGCACTGTTGTCCATAATTATGCACATTTACCAACTGCGTGCGATTCTCCCTGTTGCAGACCTCAAATTCCAATCGATTCGGATATATGACGTAGAGAAAATCAGCTGATTCTCTATCTTTCAGGGGCATATCTGTGACCTCGTTCTCATCAGTGACAACACCGCGCGCCTTGAGTTTATATTTTACTTTAGCCAAATCATAGGAAAGAATGATTTCGAACTGAAAGTGTGATAATAGGTATTTTCTAGAAACAAAAACAAAATAGGAAATTAACTACAGAAATACCTCATTTTCATAGTCCAGCGGTCGATACTCTATAAGCAGAGGCCAGACGCTCTGTCTAGGTACCGTCAGGCTCGAATTGTGTAGCTTCAAGTTACGTTCTCGACTTGAGAAACCAAATGATAGATGTGTCATAGTAATATTCTGAACCCAAATTGGCTGAGTGACCTGTGGAAAGGTCTTGATATTTATCGGTAGCAGCTCCTTGCTTAACAAACACTTTTCGGGATCAAATGCCGTAACCTCCAGCTGGAAATGCCACTTAAATTTACGGTCATCTCCGGTGCTACAATTGAGGCAACATTAAAATTATCACCCAATTCATCGATGATACCAACTTACTGAATCTCATAGGTTAAAAAGTGTTCCCCATAGAGAAAGAAGTAAGCCGTTACACTCAAGGGTAACACCTCATCTGGATTTAGAAGAAGTATTTCTTGGCTCACATGGATAAGTCGGCGATGAGGACAGTGAAAGAGCTGGCGGAATTGGTTAAAGCCCACGCGGGTTTGTAGGGGCGTGCAGACACAGTTCTGTATACGTTTCAGTTTGATTTCCAGTGGCTTGGAGGACATATTACGCAACCAAAAGATCATCTTGAGCGGATGACTTTGAATCTGTCGCACGGGTATAATAAATGTATGTTCATGCTCTTGTTTATTCGATCGTAATTTCTTATTGAGACTACAGAGAACAATAGTATATATATTAGAAAAGTAAAGCGACTGTCATAATCCGACTTACCCGGTTATGTCAAAACTCTCCCAATAATAGATCTTCAATATAGGCGGACGTATAACAGTTAAATTGTCGATCATGAACTTCTGATAGATCGGGCACGGCTTCAAAACGCCCGTACATGGAGCTTTAGGCATATTGTAGTTATTTTAGAACTAACTGGTGTGATCGAAATGCATATACTCAATTGGGGAAATATGTGTTGAATTATTCAAATTACCTAGACTGTCAAATAATTCCATGATTCGATTTGTTTTTCAAACAAATTTCAATTCTTATTCAAGAACAGTGGCACTAATCGCTCGCTCACATTTAATTCGATTATTATGAACGCGTTTTTGTGTGAATAGCTGATTGTGCTGTCGCTCATGTGCGCCTAATTAAATTTTAATTTCAACTCATAAATATATAAATATATATAATTTTTAACAATTATTAGTAACATAAAATTAAATGTGTAATTAAATGCACATTTAAATAACCATTAAATAATTATTTTTTTTAATTATGCCAATGCTAGGTGCGCAGCCCTGGTATAAATAATTGATATCGATATTTAATCGATCATTGCCATTTTGTTATTTCTTAGCAATGCCCAACGCTTATGGCTTGTTCCTATTAGTATTTTTATATGAATGTAGGTTTGCGCAACAGAGAAAAAGTAAGAACTGGGCTTTATCTATCTGCAAATGTCCCAAATAATTCTTTCCACAGTTGGCTGATGTATTTCTTGCCATACGTTGGGTCCGTGTCAATCCCAGCGTGAGATAATGCGTGTGCGAGGGTGTGTGTGTGTGTGTGCGAGTGTGTGTTCGTTTGCGTGTAGTAGTGTATTTGGGTGCGTGTATGAGCGTACGTGTGCTTTGGTGTGAGTGTGTGTTGGACAGTGGCAAACAAACGAGCAAGGAAAAGACATTAGTACCAAAGCGGCTGTCAAAAACAAACCTACATACAATCCACCTTCCACTATTCACTTTCCAAGTGCCAACTTCCACCTTCCACCTTTTGCAGTTTTTGTCTTATCGTCTGCTATTTTTCTTTCTCTCTCTCTCTCACTCTCTCTTTCACTCTCTCACGTTTTTACTGCTCGAACAACAATATCATGTGAGTGAGAGCGTGTGTGTGTGTGTGTGGTGTGTTTGCTTGGATAGCAGAAGTTAAATAGGATTCTGTGCATTGAGGGAACATCATTTACAGTTAGTCAGATGACAATTGCCGGCAAGAAGTGCACATAATCGACATCTGGATGGAGGCTCAGCAGGAGCTACACTTCCACAGAAACAAAAACAACAACAACAACAACATCCACAAACAACAACTACAACAAAAACAAGTGACAAATGCAGTATTTTATGGTTGCAATTCAATTTGATTTCAATGACAATTTAGATGCAACAGAATCGCTGTTATTCTGTTATTTCGTTTTGAATATAAAGCAGTGTGTTGCCTGTGCACTTGATTAACCAATTTATATTACAATAAGACTCAACACTCAACACGACATCAACACGACAGTGTGACCAGGAGGAGCAAGGAAATGGCTTGGTCTATAAAACAGTGGGTCAGTTCCATGTAAGAACTGGAGGGGGAAGTTACTGTAGGTACGGAGGCGGGCAAAATTATAGCACCACTCTTTCGTGTTTTTATTCAGGAATGTTTTATATAATAAATGTAAGAAATTTTACGCTTTGTTTAGGCAAATAGAATTCTAAGGGCAAATAACATTATATGATTTTTAAAATATATTGTTTATTATTTATTATATTTAAAAAAAAAATGAAGGAAATATTGTTATTAATTTAAAAACTGTACGGTAGAGGCAGTTGACCCTACAAAAGGGCAAAGAAATTATGTTACTATTCTTTCTAGCTTCTATTCAGAATAATTATAAAAAAAAAAACAAATTTAAGAGACTTCACACTTTGTATTTCTTGAAAATAGTTTCCTAATTTTCTTCCTAACGGAAGTCCCTCGTTAACGATTTTTGCTGTGAATGCATTGGGTTCCTAGTTTTCAACGTCAGATTCAACATCATTTTCATTTTCCCCAATATAATTAACAGATTAATTAAATATGTATAAATAAATTAGCTTGTGGTCAAAATTTGGCATTTTCTAAAAATGTAATTTCTTAAAATTTTGATTTTAAAAAACGAAAACGTGTCAAACGAGTATCGTGTAAATCGAGGTATAGGTGTATATATAAAAATAAATATAACATTTACAATGTAAGGCGATTTCCATTCGTAGGACTGCTTTAGCTATAACTGTAGTTAGAATTGAGTGTGCCAATGCGTTTCCATCGTTTCGTTCCACTCAATTCCATTTCAATTCAATTTCTTTGATTTGAGCCATTTGTATTTCAATAGAATTGAATGTTTGCGTCTGTCCAATGTCTTTGATATCAACGTATAAGATATAAAGTGTTTGTTATTTTTTTGGGAGATGCGATACAGGTATAATACGGGTAAGTTGTATTTAATCCTCATGCAAACTCGCTTGCTCAATTTTCGTTGAAATTGTCTGGTTGAAGAGCATTAAGAATATTAGAATATACCGCAATGTTGTGGAGCGTTAAGAATTTGTGCTTGTATAGAGACCACTTCCAGCTTCCAGCCAAAATTGTTTTTTTAATTTAAATGCAGGTCCCTTGCCCCTTGCCTTGCCATCCCTTCTCTCAGTTGGCTTGTCGCTTTGTGCAACGCTATCAAATTTATACACCTGAATGCAGCAGGAGAAGCACAGGGAGAAGGCAGGGGAAGCAGCAGGAGAGGGCGTTGAAGGGCGTGCTACTCGTATTATTGCAGCTACAACAAGTTCATTGTAATGCAAATTGCGTGTGTCTATGTGTGTGTGTGTGTGTGTGAGTGTGTGTAACTATGGTATGTAGCTGTACTTTGTGTGCGTGTGTGTGTTTCTATTTCAGTACATATTATGCCGTTGGCCCCACTCCACAGCAGATGTGCAACCTTTTGGGTAACCCAAAATGGCGCCATTTTGTTGTTCATTGTGTGTATGTGTGTATATGTGTGTGTTCACACGCTCAAGTGCAGATTTGTGCGTTTTTTAAAAGGTTTCCCTGTAAGCATGTATCGCATGTATCGCATGCATTATTTTTATTTATAGCAAGCTGAACTCAACTTTAAAATAACTAATATTTTTTTTTAAATATCAAAAAGTTAATATTTAATGTGACACTATTTAATAGTTGATATTTAATATTGAAACCTTTTAAAATATATCATATAATAATTGCATTACATTATTTATAGAATATTTTATTCTATTTATTTATATAATATTTAATAATATTTATTTATATTATATTAGATAATTCTTATTTTTATTATATTTATTTAAATTACAATATATTACATTTATTTATGTTTAATTATATTTTATTTATTTATTTATAATTTTTATTGAATATTTTATTTATTTACTATATTTATTTATATTAAATTACATTATATTTATTTTTATTATGTTTATTTATGTTATATTTTATTATATTTCTTTTTATTATATTTATTTATATTATTTAGAATTATGTTATGTTGTTTTATATTAGGTAAAAAACATATCGTCTTTAAAATACATTCGCAAACTTCTTAGTAATATTCTTTTATTTTAGTTGAATTCGATTTGTCGCATGCGATTTGTTGCTGATTTTAATCGGGTTCGTGTCTTGGTTAAAATTTGTTTTCAAACATGTTTGCTTTTGCGGCTCTGTTAACCGCATGTTAAGAGCTGGCGCTGTTAATCTTAGCTGCTAGCTTTGCCGTTAACCTCAGTAGTCTGCACTTGGGACCTGGGCATGAGTCTGCAGCTGAGATTGAGTACAAATTTGGGGGAAAAATTCGCGTTTTGAATGGAATGCCTAGCAAAGCGAGCAGTGAGTGCAGGCCGTAAAAAGCCAAGCCATGGCGAAAGAGGTAAATGCAAACATGCATAGCTGCAGGCCAGCCGTCAATTGATGCTGCGACCTGGATTCACAATCAATATGTCAACCATTAGGCAAATGGCAAATGATAAACAGACGCCCAAGAGTTGTACAGAAATTACCGGGTAACAGCGTGAGAGAGAGAGAGAGAGAGAGAGAGAGAGGACGAGAAAGAGAGAAAGGGAGAAAGAGAGAGAGAGAACCTGCAGCTAACAGCATCTGCAGTGAGCACCACTCAGAGTCTCATGAGAGCATTTGAAGTGACTGAGAGCGAGAGCATACAATCTGTTTAACAGAGCTCTGTTAAGTTTACAGTTTGCCATAAAAAAGAAATGTGCGCGCCGAAAATATGCTGTGTGTTTTGTGTTTTCGTTTACGTTTTTGTTATCGTTTTCGTTTTCGTTTTCGTTTTGTTTGTGCACCCGAAATCCGACCTCATGACGACTTTAATTGGCCGCTGAGTAGTTGGAGTAAAGAGGTGCAGTCAGGTTGGTGGGAAAGGGGGGGGGGCAGGGTTGTTTTAAAATAAAACGTCACCTCTTATTTTTATGGGAAAAGACAAGCAATGTGCAATTGTTAGCGATTAAAAAGTAGCTGATTAGCAACAAGGACTGCAGGAGCCGTTTAATGTTGGCCTTTTGCCATCTACAGTACAGTATAGAATAAAAGTTAACGTGCAGCGTCAGGTTGACTGAGCTTAGCCATGAGCCAGGAGAGCCCTAAGAGAGCTAACAAAGTGTTAAATCTTTTTGAGAATCCCTGCTATACTCGCATAATACTCGCCAGTTGCAAAGTCAACGGGAAACAGCTTAGAGTAGGTGTTATGTACTTTGTACGCCCATTGACTGTCAGTCAATTTGCGAATTACTATTTCATCCATTCGAGAGATACCTTCAGCATTTTGTGGCTGTCGTCTTCGTTCCTTCGTCTCTCTCTCCTTTTATATTTGATTCCCTTTTCATCAAGTCGGATGCCTAACTCAACATGAAATGGCCAGGCCAATGGGAAGAAAAGCTTTTATATTAGGGACTTAACATGCCATACACAGTGTATTTGTGTGTGTGTGTGTGTGTGTGTGTGTATTGTGTGTATTATGTGTTTATCCAATCGTTGGCTTTAAAATTTAAATTGCTGCTTTCAGCAGGCATCAAGTAATCAGCCCTGAGATTGAATTGGTCAACCTAATTCCTGAAATAATATTAACTATTTATATTTAAACACCTTCTCCCACTCTCTCTCTCTCTCTCTCTCTCTCTCACTCTCTGTCTCTCTTCCACTCTCTTTGTATTTCTTTTTATATCATAGATCAAATTGTATGGCCAAGTTCAGACACCTCGGACAAGGGCGAGAGTGAGAAAAGGTCAATGGTCTTAGCAAACGAATCAATCATGAATGATGCCCTGAACAAGACCCTCCAGGCGGTCTTAGGCAAAATCCTATGAGGCTAAAAATAAACAGGAATTATAAAATAAAAAAGAAATATATAAAAAAAATGTTGCCCTAGGTGAGGTACGGTCAGTTTCACAGCAGAATAACTGGAATGGAAAAGTTTAATCCACTTTCAAATTGTGCGAAACTTTACAGAGCCAACAACAACAAGTTGTGTGAAATATCGAATAATTGACTATGGCATAGCCGACAATGACATACCCTGCACTCAGATTCGTCATAGTCTTGCCTATGCAAAAATATTTATGCTGCAATTAATCATATACTCTCTCTTCATATGTTATATACATATTCTGACAGTCAGACAGTTATAAATGGACTTTGCTTTCTTTCATTCTTAAGTTTTATATAGACTTTTGGTGGAGTGTGAAGAGAACATTTTCAATAGAAGCAGACTATAAAAAAAGAGCAGTTAAAGTTTAATTTATTATTCAAAGAAAATTATATAATTATGAGTGAATAAAGAGAAAACTTAAGTCTAGTATCCTGGCCATTTCTATTTAATTTGCCTATATTAAATTGAGTCTGTAAAACTAATGGCATTAATGTATTTTATTTATGAAAGAAATGTTTTTTTTTTTTTGTAGTTACAATCTTAAAACAGAACAGAGCCATTAAAGTTAGTTTGTTGTAAAAACAGCAGACATTACTATATGTTGGATGGCCTAACTACAAGTCACTTTCTCTTATCCCTTTCTAAGCATAAACAAGCGCTTAAATGACGAGTCGTAAAATATGTTACATACTGCACACAATATGCTGCATGTGCGCTGACTTTTAGGGTTGACTGTTGGGCGGGGGAGACTGTTGGTTGTGTTTTCCAGTGTTGGTGTTTGGCTTTTGGGTTTATTCCCCCGCGCTTAATACCCTACAGCATTAGCCATTTCTCAGGCCAAGTACTCGAGCGTCTTCACTTTTATTTATGCCACACTCACTCACTCAACTGATGGGATATACTATATACTATATCCTATAAACTGTGTGTGCCGGGAATCCTTTACAGCGATTCAATTCAGGCGAGACCATCAAGTGTAGATATCCATCAAAATTAATTTTGAATTAAAGTGATAAATAAAATGACTAAAAAGCATTAAATTTCTACTTTAGAGTTTTTTTTCGGGATATTTTTCTATTCCGTCGCATTGCGGCACTCCGAAATCTGTGTGAATTCTCTGTATTAAGACAATCCGGGTTGCTGGCGTACCCAATGGATCCCTTAATTGGCGACAACAAGGCCACGCCTGGCTGCTCTGTTCGATTTTACGGCAGCTCATCGATGTGCCACGCCCACCCAGGCATAGCAGCCCCTCGCAGTCGACATGATTGAAGTGGGATTTGGCATCAAGGTCATCATCATCATCGGGTTGCTCCTGCCTTTGGCGGCCTTTGCCAAAAATAAAATTATTATGTCATGTCCAGCAAATGCCCGTCTATATGTCTGTCTGTCGAAGTGTCTGCCTTTCGGATAAAGTTAATAAATATACGACTAAATCTAATATTGCCTGTTATTAGCTGCAGGCTTCTGGCAAAATGTCAGAGTTGCCCCTCAGCACTGTGCCAAATCCCGCAACACATCGAGCATTCAATTAATGAAAATTTCAATTTATCCGAACACATACTCAAAGTTCACACCATAAACCCGCAGATTTAAGATATATATCAGTTCAGTCTTTAAACCGCAGACTATGTCTTAAAGACACCTAGCGATATTTTATGACAATTTCAAGTTCAAGTTTAAATACAGTAGTAAAATATTGTTAGGAGCAAAGGCAAATCAATAAATTTATTTTATTTAGTTAGTATTAAATTTATTTTTTTAATATATATATTTTTATATTATAGTTTATGTATTTTTTATTTATTTATTATTTATTTTATTGTATATTCATTATTATTTTATATTTGTTATTTTTATTTGATACGATTCAGTATTTTTCAACGGCAGCAACTCACGTTTTATATGATCGATTGCGCTTATCGATACTTTCGATCGATATTTTGCCGTGACACAGATGTTGTATCATTAGGAGACATGTCATCTCTAACAGGCGCGCATCTGAAAAAGCAAAATATATATGAAGTGAACATAAACTATATAAAGTGAATATAAATATTTATACAAAATCCATAAAGTGACTGTAAGTCTATATTAAAATTTAATTAATTATTACTAGTTTTGTACTGAGCTTCAATTAAATCTACTTACAGCTGTATACGATTTGAACTCCAAGTGACAAGTGAGTGACAGCAGCGAATGCATATTTAACAATTTTAATTATAGCAAATGCATTACATTACATTATAGCGCTGAATGTCATTAAACAAATCAGCTTCGAAATGTATGTAACGGATATACAAAGTGCACTGTCGGTAAGAGAGGTGAGAGGAATAGGAATGGGCGGAAAAGCGGACGACAGGCAGCAGAATTTGCAATTCGTCGTCGCTGACATTTGGCTGCCTTTAAAGGAGAGCTCAAAAGGAAGCGTGTGAAAGAGCAGAATGGACCAGAGAAATGAAACCGAAAAGAAGAAATGGAAATGGGAATGAAAGGAAAAGCCTCGCCCGCGAAAAGCGACAAGCGAAAAGTCTGGCCTGGCCTTCATTGTAGCTGAGGCGCCAGAGCAAGATAAATGACGCAGAAGTAAACAAGTTTGGCGTGAAAAGTGGGCAAATGGTGGCAGCCTGAACCACTGAGCAGCTGCCAAAGAATATCAGGAATAGATGATACAATGGCTACATTGGTTAAGGACTCAGAGGGACGACAGAACTTGGCCAAGTTGCGGCTTCAATATGATTTCGTTACATAAACCACATCATGAGATGGGAAACTCTGTTTGGTGTGGATAGTATAATATTCAAATCAGAAGTTGACATCGTTGAGATAACGCTTAGTGGTTCTTTGTGTTCGAATGTAAAATTTAAAAATAAAAACGAAACAAAATCTAAATCACAAAGAGACCGAATTCGATCTGTTAAGCTTATTTTTATGGTTTTTACGTGTCGTAACAATTGCACAATAAATTGTTGTGTTCTGTTACGAAAGGTATTCCGTGGAAGTGGATAAACGGTAAAGGGTTACACGTCGGATCTGTGCTATTCGAGTTTCTGTCAATTACGCAAATAGTTCTCCAGCGTTCGCAAATATCCCAGTACAATAGTCAAAAGTTAATCAAATCAATGGTTGCCGGTCTTATCTTAGTCTATTTGTTATTTGTCAATCACTAAGCTACTTCATGTATGTCAATATAGGGGCAGGTGTACGGCCATCTACCATCCTCCATCTCATGTCTACCATGTTCCATCCCACATCGCCCATCTGCCATTTGCCACCTCATATTTGCCTTGTGCTATCCTCCATGTCCCATCTAGCAATTCCATCCACTGTCAAGGTCTGCTTGGGCACCCCCCGAGTACTTTGTTCTTACACTTGACTGACCACATTTGCTAACCCGGCCCAAACCTCTCTTTTGCTCTGTCTACCTGTCTGTCTATCCGACTGTCTGTCTGTTTGTCTGTCCGCCCGCCTGCATGTCTGTCTGTTTGCCTGTTGGTTGTCTCCTCGTCGAGCCTTGGCTTGTCTGTTTGTATGTGTATCTATCCGGGTGAGCCGGATTACCTCCTCTGTTTGAGCTCCGTGCACGCTTCATCTAGCTCACATAACACCATTTCCAATTTGAACGTAAAATCGAACTGGGACAAAGACATTGAAATAGAAATCAAAAGCAACACGAAAATAAGAATAAGAGCACTAGGAATGGGAAATGGAAAATGCCAAAAGCGATATGTGGAATGCAGAATGGGGATGTATCTTAAAACAAGAACTACGAATATAACTAAATATCCAACAGTAGGGAAGGTGCCCTACAACATGGACGCAAATGTATAGGACAGATAACGTAAACGAGAGACCGTCAAAAATCTCCAGTTTCAACTTTCTAGAGTAAGATCTCATCTTAGTTCGTCCTGAATCACTCGTGGGTCTTGATGTATGCGACAATCGAGAACGTCTTCATTCCTTAATTTCGTTTCCATTCATTCCGCACTTGAAGAATTGAGAATTTAGCTAATGTAATTACAAATAAATAAATATAGAATTTAATTTATAATTTAATATGCAATATACTTACCCAATTTTCAATGGCAGAATCGTTCATTCACAGATGATTCCAGTATTATTCCCTGAGCACATTGCGTTGATCGTGGTGCGGAATGGACCACAAAATTAAATTATTAGCCTCCGCTTCCAGAGTATCATCAGCCAATATCTATAGCAGCTACTCCATAGCAATGATCAGCCGTACATCCTTGATTCCAGCTCCACAGTATCATAACGAGACCAATGAGGTTGCCGTCGTCGTTATGCTGACCGCTACAATAGAGCCAAAGGAGTAGCTCATATTATGATGAGAGCTGCCACAGCCTCATACAAAGCGGTACCACCCAGGTTGACAGGTGTGACAAGCGGATGAATGCTCATGTTATCTAAGCATTTAATGGTCAACGGCATAGTCGCAGAGCTTGATCAAATGTCAACGGAAGTTTCCAACACTTGACTCAGTGTGTGCCCAAGAAGAGTATGATGGCAAATGTACCTATATTGGGAAAAGCGCAGAATTTGATATAGATTAATGAGAACATTTGAATATCCTCACCAAATAATCCAAGAGTTTATGCCCAATAGTTGTGTAATCCCAAGCACGTTGGAGCCCTCATATTGAGCTGCCTCAAATTCGCAATTTTTCATTGGCATTGCAACATAAAAATATTGAAATCCATTGGTAATTAATATTTTAGACATATTTGCAATCAATACTCACATGCTGGTGAAATGCCAATGTTTGTGCATGCATTTACAATTATTAATAAACAGAAATGTATTATAAATAAAATATATTACACAGTACGTGCTAATGACACAACGTCCAACAATATGAAAAATTACGCCACTCTTTGATTTTGCACTACAAACAATATCGTGAAAAAACAGTAAATTTGCTCTCCCTCTCCCGCTCTTTTGTTGTTATCGATGTTTGTGAGCGTTAGAGAGAGCTAGATGATATTTTGCAACTCTTCTCTCATTACTTTTATTTCAAAGATGGCCGAACGTAGAATCAAAACAATAGCCTAAATTTATTTTGCTTGCTACTGCCTTCTGATCGCCTGATACTCCAGTTACGTTATCAGCGAATTGCAATGCTGTTTGAAGAAGAAGACAAGAATTTTTGTTGTCGCAGAGAATGGCGATTGGGAAAGAAGAGGACACAAATGTCTTCGTTTGTGTGTAACTGGCATATTTGGCATTCGTTTTCCAATATGGGGTCTTATATCAAATATTTTGCAGTTAACTATATTTTATTAGGTTTTGAGCCTCAAGCTGAAATCTGCTTCGCATTTCATGCATGTAAAGGGTAGTATGTGCTGGCACATCAAAAATATGTATGGAAGCAGCTAAATAAATAAATTTACGATATATATATGGGTCCAATAATTATTGCGAAAACTAAAAAAATGCAATATATTACATATGTTAACTTTATTAATTATTAAAATATACATTTCAATTTATTCAATGTGTTTAATGAGTATTTTCCATCCATCTACAATGCAATAGAATAAAGGAGCATAACGGTGAAAGAGAGGGAGATAGAGAGGGAGGAGAGAGAGAGAGAGAGAACATTCGTGAACTCCTCTCTATTATTTCAAGTATGGACGAACATTGAATCAAGACAAAAGCTACAATTAGCATGATTTTGCGCTTGTTTCTTTTTGGTCAGCAATATAAAGAAGAAGAAAATAACAAGAGTAACTGCCATATTTGGTGGTGTTATTTTAAATATTATTCGGGAAACAATATTTTATTAAGCTCAAACTGAATCTGCTTCGCCCATCACACTTGTATTACATAAACTAAATAATTACCTATTTTACAATTTATCACGGCATTTTCCTTCCATATTAAATTAAAAAAAATAACAGAGTTTGGTGGGGAAAGAGAATATAATGTGTGCTGGCTCATCAAGCAAACAACTAATTAAATAAATATATGTATTATACTGATCCAATAATTATTACCAAAACTAAATTATGTCATTTCTTACATATATTAATTGCATCTATTCTTAATATATATTAATGTATTAGTTGTGTTCCATCTACAATGCAAAACAATAACAGAGTATGCTGGGGACAGAGTGAAAGAGACGATATTCTTCTCTCTTTATTAATATTTCAAAGATGGCCGAGTATAGAATCAAAACAAAAGCTGCAATTCGTATGAAACTTCGCGTGCTCATGATTTCTGATCACCTGGTACTCCAGTGCGGTCAGAGGCGAATTGCTGTGCCTTTGAAGAAGAAGAAACAAGTTTTGTATGCGGCAGAGAATGTCTTCGTTTCTGTGTAACTGCCATATCTCGCATTCATAAGAGGTGGTCTTTCGAATAAACAAAATCAATCTTCAAACAGACACTATAAATCAAAATGATGTTCTTCCAATAGAATAAATAGAGCAGATTCTTTAAACAAAAGAATGGCTTGAAATTCCCAGAAATACCTAGAAAATGTAGTGAAGCACAAACTATCATTTAAGCTCTACAGAAATGAATTTATACATTTCATTTTAATTCTATTATAGGCCATCATTGAAAACCCTAAGAAACTCAAGACTCAACAAAAGCTGTGAGCCGTTGAGTCTGCAATGAATCATTTCTTTGCACTGTTTAATTTTTATGGGCATTCAGCAACAATCATTTATAATAAATATAACTCACAATTAATAACACGAGCCATGTCTAACCATGTCTATATTATAGACCATTATTTGCATTTGTGTTTTGTGAAGTCCACTTGAAATCTTTGAATAATTTGAATGTGAAAAGTTTACAATGATTCATATGGCGTAAATCTATAAATGAAAATGCTGTGAATATATAAATTAGAAAATAAACCATTTATATTATAAATAATGTTGAATCATTTAGATGTGACTGTAGCAAAATCAGCTGATCGTAGCTTATTATCGATACTTTGGATTACAGAGCTATGTTAAGTTAACAGTATTTACAAGCTGCTATTGAACGAACAATTATAAACAAATCTTATAAATAAATATACAATTTAAATTTCAAATTATAATAATTAAAATAAAATTCATTTGATTAATTGTTAATGTCTTGGATAAATTCAATACGGCTTCATTTGTCCATTCGAGCAGCTACAGGGCATTGAAGTCTCTAATTGCAAGTGGAAGGAGACATTTCAAAATACACTCTCATTATGGGGCAACATTTGGCAACAAGTAGAAAATGCTCCAAAATAATTTCAATCATTCATTGGGGACGCCTTAGGGCTGCCAATTCATTTTATTTCGCTGCGAAAAAGTCATTAATTGTAGATCCAGCCACTGCGCATAGAGCCGCCAAAGTCTTGGACTTCCATTTAATTGTTTTGACGCTTTGCGTGGTTTGCATTCGAAAGCTAGAACAATCCCGAGAACTCAAGCAACTGTGCGCCATAACATTCCTGTTTAGCATGGTATACACGTAGCTTTTCAGAGCTCCACGTGCTCATGGACTGGCCAACTGTCGGTTGTGGCATTACCTAGCCCTAAGATATTGATTGGATGCGGTAACAAGTCAATTAGCTCTTTTCGATGCTCATCCGTCTGCCGCAAGAGCGGACCAAATTTTAAAGGCACCCAAAATACGAAGCAGTTATTTATCCGAAACAATTTCTACAGCTGCCAAAGGTGCATGTCTTCGCTATGGTGGATGTCAAAATCACAGCCTGGCAAATGGTTTACAGTGTGTAAAGATGCATGTGTGTGTGTGTGTGCTTTCAAAAGACCAAAAAATAAGTGTGTGTGAAATGGCGTACAACACGCAAAAGGCGTGGCAGCACACACCCACAGATGCATTCAAGTGTGTATAAGTGTGCGTGTGCGTGTGTGTGTGTGTGGCATGAATCCATATCAATAGCTGTGTCGATTGCGCAATGGCTGAACGCTTTAATCTCTCTGTGAAATAAAAGCCAAAAATAATTGAATTTAGAAATATACAAGGAAACACAAATGATTCGATAAAGTCAACAGTGTATGCTATAAATTTTTATAGGTTTTGAGCAATGTTTTGCGATTTTTATAGGATTTCTAGCTACACATACATACACACATTTCTTTGCATTCAAATGCCTTACATTCAATATATTCACAGATTTTATTGTATATGAATGCTTGTCTGTGTATATAATCTTTATGTTTGTGTGACTGCCTCAACGATTCTGTTCAATTCTGTATATCAGTTGAAATATTTCGTCTAGAGGGAAAGAGAGGGGAAGAAATTTCTTGGTGGTTTCTGCTCGCAAATCTTTGGGAATTCCACGAAAATTTCACATGCAAATCTTACGTTCCTTCCTGACTTTTTTTCACTCTCACCGCGTTACATGCGTGTGCGTTTGAGTGTGTGTGAGTGCGGTTGAGTATGTTTGAGTGTGTGTGAGTGTGTGTTGTTTTTCAATTTGTCGTTCCTGTACTGTTTAGCTGCTTAAACAGTACGCAATTTTCCCTTTCTCTAAGCGTTCTTCACTATTCAATACAATTGTTTCTCAACTGTTTCCCCCCTAAAAATAATAAGAGAAACTGCAAATTGAATATGAACCAAATTCAATGTTGCCCTCAGGCGAACTCAATTATAATTTTCAAAGATGAAATTTAAATGTTTCCATTGCCTTTAGATCTTTAAATGCACAATGTTCAAATTTAGACACAATTTTAAAAATGATATAGCAAATGTTTGCCATGAAAGCTTCATAATTTTTATAGCTTTATAAAAATGTCTAGAAAATGTATAAAATTTGTATATATGTATGCATCTATATGAAATGCATAAGAAATTGCTTATATAGAAATGATGTAACCCATATAAAAACCCTCTGCGCTTACTTTTGCAGCACGCTTCGTTTAGTCGTATCTGTAAGTAGTAAGCAGAGCAGAGCAGAGCAGAGCAGAGCAAAGCAGAGCAGAGCTGAGCAGAGTATCATCAACAGATTTCGAGGAGAGCCTCGCCGTCTCCTCACAATATTTCACGCATCAGTCAAGCATAAAATTCTAATGATAACTTGAAAATGGTGTGCGGCATTCGACTGTGAAATGCTTGCCAGCTGAGGTAGTAGATACACGTAGCAGAAGCGATTGTTAATAAAATGTCAGCATGAAATCAAAGTCAGCCCTGCAGAAGCTCAGTTGCGCAGTTGCCCCCCAAATCATCAGATGTTCACCCTCAATCCAGCTACTTACATTATAGTTAACATATAGTCTTACCTCCTCTCGCCTTCCGCCTCCCAAACGCACACACTCACACACAGTCATGGCTTTCCATTTGGCTTAACATACTAAAAGAAAACCATACTCACACACATTCACTCTGTGATATTCAGCATCGCGTTGCTCCATGTTTGTTCACTGCGTCAGCAAAAAGCATCGAATTATGAGTGTTTTGATAAATTACAGCAGCGCAACAGACTGTTGTTAATACTATGCAAAGTTGCGGTATTTCCAAAAAATATTGCTAATTATTTTTTGCACATTCATTCCGCATAAATCTCTATTTATGTTGACTTTTCACATTGCAGTCCATCAAATATGGCAGTTCCAGGTTCAGATATGCACAAATAGCGTTTCTGAACTTTACGAAATCAATCAACCATTTACTATACGGGTTTTGCTAGTTGTAATTACGTATAATTAAAATTCAACTGTTTCTGGCTTTGTTCGGCAGCTATAGCTATGTTAAACTGCACGAACAGCTGATCGCCATTAATTATCGATAGTTAGAGCTTTGCAGAATAATGTTATGTTAAGAGAGTAAGGGATTAACATGATTATGTTAAATTAACATTATTAGAAGACAAATGGCTAATTAACAGAGACGGAAGCTGCAGTTTTAATGAAATTTACAATTTGAAAATTTAACTAAATCGATTGGTTTGTATTCGATCTCCAGGAGCGATGTTATAGGCATGTGTAATATATTCTATGAAAATATACTCATTTATTTAAGGACATTAACAGGGTATATTACGGTTGGCTGCATCTGGCTCTTCCGCTGGCTTGTGCTCGCTTTAAGTAATTTCTTTGACCTAGTTCGGTAGTAAATTATGCACGCATTGCATAATATTTTAGTGGACCGCCCATGTGGCCGTGCACCCTTTGGCCCATTTTAAGGGGCATATAAAAAGTGCATCAACAGTTTCAACTTTTCGAATGCTTTTCGTAAAACATCAGCACACACAAAATTGCAGTAATTTATTTTTTGTTTGAGGTAAATAACAATGAAATGTAACGTACGAGCTGCAGAACATGTCGAGTAATTATTGTGTAAACAAAATGTAAATTTTAGCAACTCGAATACATTGAGCAGAAGATATGCAACAGAATTTAATTAGGCACAAAGCATCTAAAAACTGCATGACATTTTTAATTATCTAGAACAAATGCACTTAGCACACAAACGAACACACACACACACACACACACACACACACACACACACACACACACACACACACACACACACATGCAATATATGCAAAATTGCATGCAGACTGCAAATGAGTTGGTCGTATACAAAAGAGCAGAGGCGCAAAAAATCGCTGCGGCTGCTGGGGTATTTATATGGAAATTTTGCTGGCTGGAAGACAAGCGAAAAACCCACTCATACGTAAGAATGCGAAAAGCCATTTACAGCAGAGTTTTGGGTTTTGTTTTTTTTTTAACACGCTTTTTGCTATCGCTCTCATTCACTTTTTTCCCTTTTACTTTTTTTTTGGCTCAGCTCATGCAAAATGTAATGAAATATTCGCAATATTGCAGACGAGCAACAAAATGTTTTGAAACGTTGTGCTAAATTTAATTGTTATTTAAATTCCGTACATTCGCAAAAAGAAAAAACGAATAAACAAAATCCACTAGCAAAATTTATCAGTCAGTCTGTATGACCCTTGTCTGCGGTATCAAAGTCAACAGACTCTACAATCAAGCGCTTTTGTTGTTGCAGCGCACACAAATTCTATGCAATATATGTTTGTATGCATATAAATAATAATAAATTATTTTTTTTTAATAGTAAAATTCACCATAAAAAAATGAGAAAAGCTCACTTTAAAATGCTTTGCAAATATTGAAGATTGTTATTTTAATTAAACTTGGTATCGGTATGAAGTATGGCATATATTTCCAGCAATTCTATACAGTATAGGCCTCCCTGATAGAGCCCCATTAAATGTTTATAGCAGTTTGAAACAATGGTCAGCGTAATTTTGTTTAACTTTTGGCCAGTATTCAATATATATGATCATTAATCATAGGTATTAGCCAAGTTTGTGCCCAAGGCTGCATAGTAAGTTCCTGTACTATACTATATGTATAGTATGGTATGTTCTATTAAGTTTCATGACATAATATACATGGCGTGCAGCCTTTGCATGGCTAAAACAATTTGTTCAAGCGAAACGGTACAATTTACAGTACGCATCAAGTATTTATTAACTTGGCTCAGTTGGAAAAGTTGTTTGGGCCTGCATTTCGTTAGCAAATTTGCAAAACACTTCAGACCCAGACTCTGGGATGCAACGCCAACGTAAAAGAAAAGTGTATACCTATACATTGCACAGCTCTGGCTCAGAGTTTTCATTCATTTAATTAACTTAAGTAAAACGCAGCTATTGGATTAAGTTTCTTCTGGCTGTCTTAAATTATTAAATACTTTAATTTTGTAAATTATTTTACTTATTTTATGTAGTCAGTATTATTTAAAACGATTCGGTATTTTTCACGGCAAAAATTGATCGGCGCATTGCAGTTATCGATAACACAGCTGCTGCTTTTTTTTTTATAAAGCATATCATCTCTAAATGAAATCAAATCGGGAAACATTTTCCTTAAAGTAATAGTTTTCATATGAATTTACAAAAATTTTATTAAATCAACGCATATTTTAACTAGTATCTGTAGTTGTTTTGGTACATACCATGCTATGAAAATGGTTTATTCTTATAGCTGGAGATTTGTGTGCAGCTTTCTGGGAAATCAGTTTATTTATATCTGTATACTTTATGTGGTTTCTTTATAGTTATTATACAAATTTCCCTCATGTTTGTGCATACTGAATTTTACCGCTTGTACCATAACATTCTTATTCATCCAAACTCCCGCCCTTTCGCTCTCCCAGTGTACCCATTGTATATGACCGGAATTGTAGGCGTTGAGGGGGCCTGTCTTGACAGCAAATGACACTTTTGTTGTGGTATCAACGCACTTGCTAAGGAGCGGGCATTGTTATTGATGTTGTGCTTGTTGTTGGCCTTATCAGTTAACAGTACCTACAACATCTCACCCTGTATCTGCTGTATCCGTAAGTCAGTTGGGTCCAACAATGGTTCTGGTGCTGATGCTGGTCGCTGGCTCGGCCTCTGAAGATGCTGTCTGTGTGAATGTTTGCTCATATGGAAAAGCCTAAAGTTATTGTTTGCAACACCATTACCTGACCTCGACCCTCGGCACGTTATGTGGCCTCCCATCCTGCCCTTCTCGCACTCACACTCTTCGCCACCAAGTGGGGGGGGGGGTAAACAAAATTTGCCTCTTTGCCGGATTGTTGCTGGTTGTCTGCCTAATAAGTGGGTCAAGTGTTGGACTGGAATTAATACGTGCCACAGCCCACACTCCCAGCAACACTCCCTGTCCTTGGCCTCCACCTCCCCACTCGATATGTGTCACTGGTTGCCGTTTGTTTGCGTTTTTATCTTCGTTTGGCACTCAAATGTTACAATCACCAGACATAAACTGGCCCTGACTGAGTGCATGTGACAATGAGAATATATGCATATACATATGGATCTATATAAATGTACATATATACACTCACATATATATTGTCGTGCAGTCCGCATACATATATTGGACTTTTATGCAACCATATATGAAGCAATGGTGACCCTTAAAATTGATGGGTGCCCAATAGGTGTTATTATCTGAATCGATAAAGTTGCCGATGTTCTTCTAGCACACATTTATATGCACATAAACAGTTTTGTTGTTGTTGTTATGATTGCTGATTTGTTGTTGTAAATTAATTTGTTTACTTTCATCCAAATTGACTAGTTGACAGTTTACTGTCCAGTCGTGTACAAACAATTTATTCGATAAACAAATATACGTATTAATTTCATATTTCCATATTATTTTCTTTTTAACGCACACTCTCTCTCTCTCTCTTTTTCTTAATAAATTGCTCCTTAGTTTATTTTCCAGCCATTCTCGCTTTCTTTTCTACTTCTCCGGCGGCAATGTCATTTCGGTAGGTCAATAAATCAATTTCCATTTTGTTTTCCATTTTCCGAATTACTTAGACGTGGCTAGTGATTGATAAGCGCTCATAATTAATATGTTTATATAGAACGAAAGCCAAAAGCAACGAACAAATGAGAAACAAACAACAAAATAATGAATATAATCTCAACTTTGTCTGAGGCTTTAGGTCAAGCAAAAGTCAAAAAGATGAATGAAAGAATAATTCCATTGATGCCACTTACTTGAACGAATCACATTTGATGTTGATTAAGGCTAATACGAACTATGTACTATTAGCATGCATTATTTTATATAATTACTATAATTTAATACGAATCAGTTTTATCGAACACCTGCAACACTCAGCAAATATCGATCGCTGCGTGAATGCAATGATCGATAACAAATTATTAAATTTGTGCGGTTAATTTGGGTGTAACAGCAACGAAATATATTTAAATTCTTGATCAGTATGACAAGCCGAGTCGATTGAGCCTTGTCTGGCTGACTGGCTACCCGTGTATGTGAATGTCAAAACGAAAACTACGCATCTTGTTGCTTACTTACTCTTATTGTATAACGAATGACAAATGTGACAGTAACAAGCAAACGAAGAAATTTCGATTTCGCCATTCACCGTAGCGCACAAAAATGTTTCTTCTTCTTTAAACAGCACTGTAATTCGCTGCTGACGTACCTGGAGTATCAGGCGATCATAAAGCAGTAGCAAGCGAAATTTCGTGCAAATTGCAGCTTTTATTTTGATTTGGCCATCTTTCGATCTCTCTGTACCCACTGTACTCTATTATACTTTCACATTGTAGATGGAGCGACAAAGCAATGTAGAACATAACTAATAAATTTAAATAAATTGCATGCGAAGTAGAATCACTTTAAATTTAATCAAATATTGTTTCCATACGTGGCAGTTACATATATTCAAATGAAGACATTTGCGTCCTCTTTTTCCTTGTCTGAATAATATTTAAAATAACACTGCCAAGTGTGGCAGTTACTGTTTTTATTTTCGAATAAGCCTGCCGTGGCGTTTCTTCTTCTTCGTACTGGACTGCAATTCGCTGCTGACCGAAATGAGGGCCAGGCGATCAGAAGGCTATTGAAAGCGCAAGATGCAAATTGCAGCTTTTGTCTTGATTCTATGTTCGACCATCTTTGAAATTATAGAGAGAAGAGTACGCGAATTTCGACACACTCTCTCTCTCTCTCTCTCTCTCCACCGTACTCAGTTATTTATTCAAATTGTAGATGGAACGAAAATTTGAGATGAAAGGAATATTTAGGACATATTAATAAATTGGAATTTGTTAATAAATAATAAATAATAATAAATTAATTAATAAAATATTATTTCCCGAAAAATATTCTTATTGAAAAATGAATGCCAAATCTGACAGTTACATACAAACGAAGGCATTTGCTTCTTCTTCCTCAATCGGCTTTCTCTGCCGCAGAAAATTCTTGCTTCTTCTTCTTCAAAGGCACTGCAATTCGCCGCTGACCGTACTTGAGTACCAGGCGATCAGAAGGCAGGAGCAACCCGAATGTCTTACAAAATGCAGCTTTTGTTTTGATTTCACGTTCGGCCATCTTTGGAATAATAATAAAGAGAAGAGAGTGGCTGAACATCACCTTTCTCCCTCTCTTTCCCAGCATACTCTGTTATTCTTTCAAATTTGAGATGAAAGGAATATTTATGAGAATTAATAAATTGGAATTTTGTTAATAAATAATAATAAATTAATTAATAAAATATTATTTTCCGAAATATATTCTTATTGAGAAACGAATGCCAAATATGCCAGTTACACACAAACGAACACATTTGTGTCCTCTTCTTCACCAATCGCCAATCTCTGCGACAACAAAAATTCTTGTCTTCTTCTTCATACAGCATTGCAATTCGCTGCTGACGTAACTTGAGTACCAGGCGATCAGAAGGCAGCAGCAACCCGAATGTCTTACAAAATGCAGCTTTTGTTTTGATTCTACGTTCAGCCATCTTTGAAATGAAGGCCGCAGCTTCGTCGTTAGAAGCGGCGTCGCTCACTCCGAGGAAAAGGAGGCCAGGGCTGGAGTACCGCAAGGCAGCGTACTCGGCCCCGTCCTCTATACGCTGTTCACAGCCGA